>CM065806.1:160466500-160744500 GCA_033398695.1 Orobanche coerulescens | reverse complement strand
AGCCACGGCAAGAAGCCGTATCACAATGAGGGCCGAAGCCATGGCACGAAGCCGTATCACAATGAGGGCCGAAGCCACGGCACGAAGCCGTATCGCAATGAGTGACGAAACCACGGCACGAAGCCGTATCACAATGAGATGATCCAATGATCGTGACCTGCTGAATTTACAGGAGCTGGGAAACCAACTGCGAAGGTTCAAGCCCCAGACTTAACCATAATGAGATCACCCAGTGACCGTGACTGAACTGTATGTGTTGGGAAACCAACCGCAATGGTTCAAGCCCCAAGCTTACCCATAATGAGCACTATTTGAGACTAGCCTCCAAAACGCAATTAATCACAAACGGCAACGATCCCAATATTACCGAGTTCACGAGAATGATAGTGTGCTGCCTTGAGTCGGCCAACACGACAACAATGACTCACATATGGGCACCATCCTCGGCGGTCCCAATTCAATACCTCGATTACCTTAGAATGGCCAATCGATAACAATGACACGAAGGATGGGAACTATCCACGATAATCCCAATTCAATAACTCGATTGCCTTAGAATGGCCAATTGGTAAATATGATACAACGGATGGGAACTATCCGCGATAATCCCAATTCAATACTTCGATTGCCTTAGAATGGTCAATCGATAAAAATGATACAACGAATGCCTCGGCACTTTTAATCGGTTACCGACGATGGAGATGAGACACGAATACGTCAATGCCTTCAATCGGCCAATACAACATCAATAGCAAAATGCCAACATCAATAACAATGATTACAACAATGTCTTAAGTCGACATCAATATCAACAACAACGATCGATACATCGATACCGCAAACCGGCTATCGACAATGACATTAACAACAAGTATCCCAATGCCTTGAACCGGCCATTAACGAACAACAATAATCATTTGGCATAATTACCGAAGAGTATCGTATCAAACGACCCCTCAATATCAAAAAAAATTCAAGAAGAGACCACGTCTCAGAATGATACAACGCATTCATACATATATATGATAACATTAATCTCATTGACTAGTACAAGTATAAAACTTGCCTCAAACCGACGGCGAGAAAGTCCTTCCATGATCAACGTCCTTAAACGGACTATCGGTCGCTCGAACAACCTTCAATAACACAATTACCAACAATTCGCTTAATATACATATCCACGTATAATCAAAATCAACTCAAAAGGTCGATACAACACTTCCCCACTCATTGGGGCAATTTATCAAACACGTTGTAAACAATCTTCGATTGTTTACAACTAATCTCAATTATATCGATACCAAACCTCTAATGAGTGATCCAATCCAATAAAACATCATTAATACAATCAATACTCTCACAGGAATACACAATTCGAGATTACGACAACATCTAATCAGAATCCCCATTTCCAAAATCAACATTCGAGATGTTCTTAAATAATCCTCCAACAATCCAATGATAATTTATATTGAGCATATTCCAATATAATCGCAAGCTAACTTGAAGAGATCGGAAGGAAAACACTCAAATCCCGAAATTCTAGATTCAAGAAAAGTTTACCTTGATTTGGTGTGGTGGAGAGGATTAAATGATGATTAATCTGAACTAGGAGCTTTAAAATGATGCTAGATGATTGCAGCTCGAAGAACTCTACGCGAATCGCCCAAAATCGCACGGAATGGTTGAGAAATGAAGAAATGACGAAATGAAGAGTGAAGTGTCCCATTTATACCAAACCCTGCTTAGCGTGTGCTATCTCCTGCAATTAGCGTGCGCTAGCGGGTTCACCGGGTATTCCAGTGAACTCTGCTTGCCACGTTAGCATACACTACGAACTTGGTAGCATGCGCTAATGCCTTCCTCTTAGCGTGCGTTAACCGGATGTTAGCGTGTGCTACCTGATGGTTGGTGCCCAGTATTGGAGTCCAGAACCTACTATCCTCTGCCCCGCTCGCCTTAGCGCGCGCTAATATGACAACTTAGCATGCGCTACCAATACAGTTAGCGTACGCTATTCCTACTCATAGCGTGTGCTACGAATTCTCCAGTTCAGTCCAGTGCCTTCTGGGCTGTCTTCCTCAATTGCACTAGTGTGCGCTAATGCTAAGTGATATCATGCGCTACCAGTACTCAATTAGCGCGCGCTAAAAAGAGTACATAGCGTTCACTACTTCTCCATACACAGACAGCCAACAACGATGATAATGATAGTGTTCTCGACTCGAGTCTCAACAGGGTTGAACGATGAACGATAACTGATACACGATTCCAAAGTACGCTGAACGATGGACACAAATGAATGAACATGAATGATGAATGATTATTAAAGGGTGAAAAATTTCTGAGTGACAATTACTGAATGATAATAATGAATTCACAACCGGGTATTACAGTGGCTCCCTGCAGTTGATCGAATAGATCGTCAATCCGTGGTAACGAATACTTGTTCTTGATAGTGAGTTTATTCAAATCACAATACTCAATGCATAATCACAACGATCCATCTTTATTTCGGACAAATAGCATGAGTGAGCCCCACATAGATGCACTCGGTCGAATGTCCCCTTTGTCTAATAGCTCTCCCAACTGCTTCTTTAAATCGAGCATTTCTGATGGTGCCATATGATACGGTGCCTTTGACACTAGCACTGCGTTATGTTCTATCTCGATGGTGAACTCTACACCACACTGTGGTGATAGTCCTGGCAGGTCGTCCGGGAATACATCTGCTAATGCATTCACAACTGGAATAGATGACAGTTGGATTCCTCTATCCAAATATTTCATTGCATAACACCAGTAGCCAATACAACCTTGCTTCAGCAATTTAATCACTTTCAGGGCCCGTATAATCTTCCCAAAAGTTCCTAGTTTTTGCCCTTCAAAGATACATTCGTTCCCATCGCTTTCGAATATTGAAATAACTTTCCTTCGATAATCTATAATAGCTCCATGTCTATCTAACCTATCTTCATCGAGGATCAATTCCTTGCTATGTATATCAATGACAATCAGGTTCGAGAACCACTCATGGTCCCTGACCGGATAGGTCAATTATGAATCTCGTGATCCCCAATAATCCAATATCTGCTTGGCATACCCACAATAAAAGGGCTCATAAGGGGACATACCGTCGAGGTTCAATAGACGCACGCAGGATAAAGATATAAGATAATGGGTGGCGCCTGAGTCAAATAAAACATCAACAGGGTGAGAGAAAATATGAATAATACCTATAGCTGTTGAGGAGCCACGCTCGTCTACCCATTTCATCTCATAGATGCGGCCAGGTGCTGATCCAACGGTTGGTGCCATTTGGCGACTCGTCTGTCCTCTCACACGACTAGCACTTGAAATTGGCTAGACAGTTGGCGGCTGTTGGCTTATATTGGGTCTTCGGATAGTTGGGACAGAGTCTTGGGCTTCGATTCATCTAGTAAGAGCCTCGCAATACGTGGCTCGATGTCCTTTACGCCCGCAGTTTTTGCAAGTGATCGGTGGGTGCGAACAACTCGTACGGATGTGAGTGTATTCCTCTTCTTTTCGGAAAAGCTAGTGGCACCTCTCGATTCCATTGTAATGGTTGTGTTGGGTTTTCATCGAACTAATAAGATTTATGATCTCATCATATATTGAAATAGTGCAGCGGAAGTATAAATATAATATCTAAAACCCTCCGAGGATCCAAGTATATTATCAAAGTACGAAGAACAAGATTGTTACCTCTTGTAGCGTGTTTCCGATCGAGCCTTCTAGAGACGTTGCAAGAAGAGAGCGTCCTCTACGATATCCACACAACGAACAAGTCCCGAGCATCTAATGGATTGCTATCTCCGATTCAATAAAGATTTCACTTAAATCAATTGAATATATATATATATATATATGTTCTTGATTATGGTAAAATAAGAACACCAAGAATTTTATTCAAATGTTCTTGAACTTTGATATAAAATAACAACTATGAATATTATTCAATATTTCATTAAAGATCAAACTCACAAGATTAGATGAAGATTGGATGAGTACTCTAAATACTTTCTTGGTCAAAGAACCAATCTTCAAAGATATGAAGATATGTTCTTGATTCTTTTGATTATTCAACTCTTGAATATTATCTTCAAAACTTTGAGAGAGAGAAGTATCAAAATCAGATTTTAGATTCTCTCTACACAAATATGTCTTCACTTATGATTTGTCATGTTTGAGGGCTATCATAAGACACTCTTATATAGTCTTCTAAATGGCTAAGGGTTCACCAACCATAATCAACCGGAACAAAATAGCTGCTCTGCTCGTTTAAGTGTGTGACCCTATAAGTTCTAATTAATACGACAATGAGTATAAAAAACATTTTTACGACTCATAAATCACAAACGACCTCTAGCTAGATATTATGACTACACGCGTTAAAAGAATTAATTCCACGGAACGAACGAAATCGCGTTAGTGTATAATATTTAATCCTCTCGTCGCGTGATATCCTAACTAAGGATAAGGCATGGATAAGTCGACCTTATATAGCTTAATTAATATTCTTGATCTCAAGTTACAATTGTCCAATTCAATCTTCATCAATAACTCTTTATTGATCAATTTGAGCATGGCCATGCATTTAAACAATTTAACCTATCAAGGGCCCGTGGATATCTTCTCCGTTTTATAGGAGGGACAAGTCCCCTCTGGACAAACTACTTCCCTCTGCATAGATCGTACCGTATCCAATCACAAACTGTATGGTCTCTTGTTACAGAAGACGTTGGTATTGTATTAAAATACGATACTCATTATGTAGAAAACTGTAGTGTCTTTAGGTAATAAGGACTTAAATAATATATAACAATCAAAGGAATTATAATGACTTAATCTATATATAATTCTCTTTGTTAGGTCATATACAATACGATGTCTCTACATGTATATAGGACGTGATATAACATCTCATGTTCATGACCAGTAAAACATAGCCATCATATCACTATCATACTAGTAATCATATTACTAGGGATATATAGAATAAATATTCTTTAATAATGCTTTAACGAACTTTACTATCAAGTCACAAACTTGATGATCGTAAGCAGAATATTAATTCAATAATATAATCAATATTATATAATAATAAATGTCTCCACATTATTATTTAACAGTAGACTTAGAGCATTATACTAACAATCTCCCACTTGCTCTTAGTCTTATAAAGACATAAACTCAAGACCCATATCCTTTATATGACCATTATTCTTCGCTTCAGAAAGCGGCTTGGTTAAAGGATCCGCTATGTTATTATCTGTGTGAACTTTGCATATCATCACATCGCCACGAGTGACAATCTCTTGAATGAGGTGAAACTTTCTAAGTACGTGTTTGGTGATTGTTGTGATCTTAGTTCTTTAGCTTGTGCAATAGCTCCATTGTTATCACAGTGCAAATTTACCGGATCAATAATGCTAGGAACCATATCCAGTTCACCAATGAACTTTCTCATCCAAATAGCTTATTTAGCTTCTTCCAAAGCGGCTATGTACTCAGTGTAATATCCTAGAATTTCAGTATAAATATTTCGCATTATTTTACCCGAGTTATATTACACGGTGCAGGATATTACAGTATGGATAATATAATTTAAGGACTGAGACAATTGTGTTGGGATAATTGTCGTACTTGGTTGACAATTGCATTTGGGGATATCGTGTATCAGGTGTATCGTATGAGAATGTTACCGGAACGGGTACATGTATTCAGTATGTCGCGTGTACGTGTTCGGTATATTGAGATGACGGGCAGGAGTAGTTATAAACGGCTAAGTATAAAAGCCATTACGTACGTTAAGCATAGGAGCTTACGTACGCAATATGCAAGTGTAGCGTACGCTAAGCATAGATATTATGTACGTAACGATGCGAGCTTAACGTACGTTAGGTAGAGTACATAACATACGTTATGAAGAGAATCGAACAGGTCTGAGTTGTGATCGACGAGTGGGACCGGTGCCGGCAACTTTCGGCGTGGATGTGGACAGGCGAGTCAACATCGAGCTTTACGTACTTTAAGTATAGCCCATTACGTACGTAAATAAGTATGGCACTGTAGCATGTCAACAGCTACATTACGTATGCTATGGCAAGGGCATTACGTACATAATACATGATACGAATTGAGGCAGTAGCCTCTGGAATAATGTTATGTACGCTAACAAGGCCAGTTAACGTACGTAAAGAAGGTTACGTACGTTAGGAGGATTACTTAGCGTACGTAATGGTTGAAGTTATATATATGTGAGACCCGTCACTATGGCATTTTGGAGATGTTCACATCGTTTCTTCATTCTTCAACCCTCCGAGACCGATTCTGGCTCTTCCAAATGGATTGGGAACTTGAAGGCATGGGTGTGGAGCTTGAGATATGAAGATATTGTGGATTTTTGGGGTGTTCGATTGTGTTCTTGAGGTATGTTGATCATATCTACACCTTACTTCGGATTCTTGATGTCGTTACCATTGTTTGCTTCGTATGACGATGAATATGGTAGTATTGTTGTGATTCTTGATGTTATATGAAGTGTATGTTTAAGGAGATGATTATATGTATGTATTGATCGGAATATGAGGGGAATTTGATAGATTAGAGGTTAGATAACATATTGGACTATGATATCTTGATGATTATGAACAAGTGATGTTAATTAGATATGATTAATTCATGTTCTTGAGGAATTCTTGAATTATATGATGAACATGTGTAAGGTGTTGGTGTCTTGGATATGAATATGGAATATTCATATCTAGAACCAAGTTATGTGATTGTTGGTGTAATATCCGTATAGGAGTACGAATATGATTATGAGTTTGACGAGATTATTATGATGATAATCGGTAATTGGTTTTAACTATGAATTTCCAAGGATGAACCTTGTTCATCCATAATTAAGATTGAAGTCGGAATCGAGAATGTTGAGACATTTGTTAGAATTGATTGATTATCGAATTTTGGCTTGTATTCGTATTGTTTGAGTTGAAATGGTTTGGTTTCGTATATGATTGAGATATCATTGAACCATTGAGTTTGATTGGTTGGTTATATCGGTTGTTGAGTGTTATCGAACGTATTGTTAATTGATTATTGCATTAGGTTGTGATAAGTGATCGTTGATATTAACCGTTGTGCTGCGATTGAGATTGGAAAATGTATGGATCGCCTTGGTCGGGGTTGAGAAACTTGTAGATGAAGACAATGTAATTGGTATCGTCTTCATCGTATCGGTATCGAGGCAAGTTATGCTTGCTCAGTTCATAATGTTTAATAAATGGTTTTGATTTCATTCCATCTATGATTCATATAGCAATGATATCATGAATATGAATTGTCGGGATGATTGTATGTGTATTATGCTTGGGATTGGGCTAAATCGTAATGTATATGATTTAAAGGTGTCTGGTGAAAGCGTAGATGTGAATTTCCTTTAGTCTATAATATGGGATGTTGGGAATTGAGGATAGTTTACCGTGTCGACATTGAACTCGAGATAGTGATTCATTATTAGTGATGGACTGTACTTCATTTTGGACTATTCGTATAACCATGTACTCGTTCAGGGATGTCGATCATGGAAAGGTTAGTGTCTCCAGCTTTGAGGTAATTTGGTATTGCACAATTTCGAGAATAATTATCCCGATGCATTGTTGTGTGTGTTGTGTTGGGATTCGGTGCCTAAAAACGAAGGCCCAGCGGAAGCGGTAAAACGAAAATTAATTCGATCCGAATCCCTACGAGGATCGATCGAGCTACGTATATACGAATATATAAACGAAAATCAAGAGTCGTAAGAAACTAACCCTCGAAGTCCGTTGATTAAATGGTAACCTTCTCTTGAGCTATTCCCCAAGCTCTTGAACGATCCAACGCCGAAAGCACCGCGTCTCTACTTGCCACGCGCCGGAGAAACGACCGGAACGACGATCACCTTGCTATCCTCCGAGGATACGGCTAAAGCTAAGTGATGAAGCTTGCAATATGAGATTATCACACTCTAAGTGTATAACTCACAACTCTCAATTAATCTCTTGAAATTTCTCAAAGAAAACCAAGAAGAAATGAAGAACAAGAAGAAGACTTGAGAAATGAATTCAAAAATTCTTTTCTCTCTCTCTCTCTCTATTCATAAACCGTGAGAAAATGAATGAATCATTTGAGAGATGATGTCTTCTACTTTTATTCTATTCCCACCCAAGATAACAACTCATCCCACTACAATACTTTCCCCACAAGTCTTAAGCATCCATTAAAGAATGGAACAAGAAACAAAAGGAAGCAAGGTGGAAAGAGGGAGGGGGGCCAAGATGAAATTCGGACGAGTTCAGTTCGTTTCGGACTCCCGCGAGTCCAAACAGATAAACTCCGATTCCATATCGATGTATTTATATCGATTAATTAATCCAATTAATTAAACATATCAAATACATTATAACATAATTAATTTCTCCAAGAAATAATTATATCCATGAATTAAATTAATCACCCGGTGATATATTTAATTCATTAGGCCGTAAATCAATTTATCCAATAAATCGATTTAGACATCTAATGTCCTAAATTTAGATATCCAATATCTAATATTCATAATGAGAGAATTAGCTTGATTCATTCCGTTGTCAATCTTATTGCGCGACTCGGTAGGTCCGTCTCAGTCAGCAATGGGAGGAATCAAAGAGTAGTAGCACTACCTAGCCAGCCTGGCGGCCTACACTGCACTTAATCGAGAACGAATGATTGGGATCATTCAAGAACCATTCTGTCGTGAATACCAGTATACGTATAAACCCTTCTTTCAAATGTCCCAATCAAGTTATAGGGTCACGGTCAGTCAAACCCTATCTGTACTTGACGCTATGCATGCGTTAATGCAAATCGAGATCATCGAGCTGTCGTGTATCTAATATAACTAGCTCCAATGCTTTGGCCAAAGACTTATGATCTCATATGCCAATAACCGCATAGGACATATAACCCGCTCACTAATGGGAGAAAGAATTCTATCTTGGTATTCAGTAGGACCTGCTACTTGCCCGTCAAGATGCACGTCGAGGTTGACCCCCGCCTTCCGGTTTACAGGGTCGAACTACTCTAATGAAATCTTGACGTCACAAGCACATCCCTACTAAATCCTCAAGTCGAAGGTTCACGAATACCTATCACAACCTTTCGATTCCGTCATTGACTGTCCCGGAGTGAAATCCGTGTGACGAATCGAGGGTGAGTCGGTTCGAGTATACTAATCTAATTAGCATACCTATAACGTGTGCTCCCACTAACCATTAGTGTTCGACAGGCACTCTCCATGTCAAAGAACACGTCATACAAGTCTTTACATAAACTTAACGCCTACCAAGTTTCATCGACTTGCGAACGATTAAGTATTTGAGCTATAAACCTTTCCAGTGCCGACCCCCTTATCCAATAAGGAGTGGAACGTTTTGCTCTCAAATACACGGACTAGTTTCTATATGTTTATTTACGAGTTAGGAATTCCAGTAACTACCAGTAAATAAAAATACAATCATTTGCCTTATATAAATGGTTTACATAATTACAAGTACAATGCCCTCACTCAACAACCTCTAAGTGGCATTCGAGGGCATACTCCTAACAATCTCCCACTTGCACTCAATGCCACACACTATGGTATCTAATACCCATGTTCTCCAGATGACGCTCCAAGCTAGTCTGAGATAGTGGCTTGGTCAGTGGATCGGCGACGTTGTCGGCCGAGTCTACTCTATGCAGCACAATGTATCCCTTGCGAACAAATTCTCTTACGAGATGATACTTCCTCTCAATATGTTTGGTGTTGTTGTGAAACCTCGGATCCTTGGCCTGTGCTACAGCTCCGTCGTTGTCGCAGTACAGCGGAACAGGCAGCTCAGCACATGGTATCATTTGAAGTTCTCCTAGAAACTTCTTAATCCAGAACCCTTCCTTAGAAGCCTCCGAGGCTGCTTGATACTCAGCCTGACAGGTGGAATCAGTAGTCGCGCTTTGCTTGGCACTACGCCAAGATACTGCTCCTACATTAAGAGTAAATATGTATCTAGAAGTGGACATCGAGTCGTCCTTCAGTCCTTGGAAGTCCGAATCAGTGAATCCCACCACATCTAATTCTCCACCGCCATACATCAGAACCATATTTCTAGTCCTTCTTAAGTACTTGAGAATGTTCTTTACGGCAGTCCAATGTTCCCTACCTGGGTTTGCCTAAAACCTACTCACCACGCTTACAGCATGCGCGATGTCAGGTCTTGTACACAACATAGCATACATAAGGCTACCCACGGCCGAAGCATATGGTATATTACTCATTTCCTTTCGTTGTTCCTCACTTTGAGGACACATCTTCAAGGTGAGTTTTATTCCATGTTGCATCGGTAGGAAACCTCTTTTAGAATCATCCATCTTAAATCGCTTTAAGATCTTATCTATATAGAGGGCTTGGGAAAGGCCTATTGTTCTCTTCGCTCTATCCCGGTAGAGTCGAATTCCAAGAATATAGGTTGCTTCTCCCAAGTCTTTCATGGAGAAATTACTCGAAAGCCAAGCTTTCACAGAACTGAGCATTCCCACATCATTTCCTATTAGTAGAATGTCATCTACATATAGTACTAAGAATGCGATCTTGCTCCCACTAACCTTCTTGTATACACAAGGTTCCTCTTCATTTTGCACGAAGTCAAACTCTTTGACCGCCTCGTCAAAACGAAAGTTCCAACTACGCGACGCTTGCTTCAGTACATAAATGGAACGCTGAAGCTTGCACACTTTATGAATATCGACTTCGGACACAAAGCCTTTAGGCTGCTCCATATAGATTTCCTCCTCGAGGAATCCATTAAGGAAAGCCGTCTTTACGTCCATTTGCCATATCTCATAATCTTGGTAGGCAGCTATAGCAAGCATCATGCGAATAGACTTGATCATGGCTAATGGCGAGAAGGTATCGTGGTAATCGATCCCTTCCTTTTGGGTATAACCCTTTGCCACAAGCCTGGCCTTATAGGCGTCAACCTTGCCATCACCATCAGTCTTTCTCTTGTAGATCCACTTATTCCCAATGGGCACTATGCCCTTGGGGCGGTCTACTAGAGTCCAGACCTGATTGACATGCATCGAGTCTATCTCAGCTTCCATAGCTTCACGCCATTTCGCGGTGTCTACATCCACCATCACTTGGTCATAGGTTGTTGGGTCGGTCTCTTGGCTATCACTTGGAACCTCATGGAGACGCAGCTCCTCCAAGTGCACAAGCCCATACCTCTCAGGTAAATGAGACACCCTACTAGACCTACGATGTGGTTGTACTTGTGTTTCAGAAAGTTTGGTTCCAGTTTCTTGCACAGGTGTCTCTCGAGGAGTTTCATTGTATTCTTCTAAAGAAATACTTCTACCTGCTCCGCCTTCCTGAATGAACTCATCTTCCAGGAAGTGTGCTTGTAAAGCAACAATGATCCTTCGATCTTCGGGCATGTAGAATAGATATCCCATCGTCCCAGACGGGAATCCAATGAAACGTCCCTTCGCAGACCTAGCTTCCAACTTTTCCACCTTAGTCTTCTTGACATAAGCGGGACATCCCCAAATCCTAATATGATTAAGACTTGGTTTCCTTCCTTCCCACATCTCATGTGGAGTTTTAGGAACAGATTTGGAAGGACATCTGTTCAAGATATACGCGGCGATCAGAGTGCATACCCCCACGGGTAAATCGGCAAGTCAAGATAGCCCAGCATGGAACGGACCATGTTCAACAGGGTCCGGTTCCTTGTTTCTGACACACCATTTAACTGAGGAGTACCTGGAGGTGTTAGTTGTGAAACTATTCCATGTTCCTTAAGGAACTCGTCAAACTCCGTACTCATATACTTGCCACCTCGGTCCGACCGAAGTGCTTTGATATGATTACCGGTTTGTTTCTCGACTAGGGCCTTGAATTCCTGGAATTTCTCAAAGGCCTCGGATTTATGTTTCATTAAGTATACATAACCATACCTAGTATGATCATCTGTAAACGTAATGAAATATTGATATCCGTCACGTGCTGCTTCCAAAGCACCACATACATCGGTATGGATTAATCCCAGTTTATCAGCGGCTCTTTGAAATGTCCCTGTGAAGGGGGACTTAGTCATTTTGCCTTTAAGGCAAGATTCACAAGTAGGAAAGGGATCCGATCCCAATGGACCCATAAGTCCATCTTTTTCCATCTTGTAAACCTTGGTCTGACCAACATGACCAAGTCTAAGATGCCATTTCAAAACTTGATTGGTTTCATCCCTACCGCGTTTTCTAGTTATAGTATTCACAACTACTTTGTTGCTGAGATTTAGATGATACAATCCATTCAATAATGTAGCAGTACCCACTAGTTTATTTCTAAAATAAATTTTGCAGGAACCATCACAAATGAAAAATGAAAAGCCTTTTCGGTCCATGACCGGAATGGATACAATGTTTTTGTGCCCCTTGGGCAAAACAAGTACATCTTCTAAAGTCAAAACAAAGCCGGATTCTAAACCCAAAAGAAGTGATCCTATGTCGGTCGCCTCGACACTATGCCCGCTTCCGACTGTGATCATAACTTCTCCAGCTCCAAGCTTCCTACTTTGTTCCGATCCCGATTCACGGTACAAATATGAGAACTAGCACCGTAATCCAAAGATCCAGAAGTAGAAAATACAAGAGCGAACAATTTGTTTCCAAAACTAAAAGTTCTCAGACGAAGTGCCATGAAGAATCGGACAGTCTCTAGCCCAAAGGGCCCACCACCGCACTTGAGACAAGTATCCTTCTTCTTCTTGTTCTTTGGAACCATCGGGGCCTTGCCCTTTCCCTTAAGGTCCTTAGCTTGTGGTCCAGTCCGCTTCCTGGTCTTTTTCTTCTTATTCTTAGACTTCCGAAGTCCGTAAAAATCACAAGTGCACTCCTTCATCCGCGGGTCTTCATCCGAGACCGAGCGGTCACCAGGTTGTTCATTAGCCCGGCTAAGTTACATGCAATCTCATTGCAGTTGAAGTTCATAACAAACTGTGAGAAGGAATCAGGGAGAGACTGTAGGATATGGTCAGTTTGGAGAGAAGTATCCATTTTAAAATCAAGAGCCTCCAATCTCTCGATCATGGATATCATTTTGAGGACGTGTTCCCCAACCTTCTCACCTTCCTTCATCCTTGCACCGAACAGTTGCTTGGATATCTCATATCTAGCAGTTCTGCTGTGCTCACCATAAAGCTCGGTTAAGTGAGATAGAATCTGCCTAGCAGAAGTCATTTTCTCATGAGCTCTCTGAAGCTCATTAGACATGGAAGCCATCATATAAGCACGGACTTTCATGTCATCCTTAACCCACTTTTCGTGGTTTTCAATCTCTCCCTGATTGGCTCGAGTCCGCATAGGAGGCGCCGGAATGTCCGTCTCCAAGACGTATCCCAGTGCCTCTATACTGAGGACAATCATCAGATTGCGGAGCCAATCCACAAAGTTAGGTCCCATTAAGGTGTTCTTTTCGAGTAGAATTGCGAGTGGATTCATTGTCATATTGAGATTTGTCTGCATTAAGTATAACAGATTAATTAGTGACTCATTCAATTATGTTCTGAGTATAGAATTTAAGGTCTTTTCTATTCTTGTTACCCAGCTCCCACTATTTTATCAGAATAACACACTCCCATATGAAAACCGGAAGTATCGTCGCTCTACTTCATAGTGGTGATCGAGTTCTTTATAAATCTTAATAGAGGGCAACCGAACAGGTTTCTAGTCTATTAATTTTTATAAAGTGGTGTCCAACACCAACCCATCTAATGGATGATTCGATCTTCTTTTTCCCCTTGTTCACTCCCCTCAACCTATACGGTTTCTATGGTTCGTGAACAAGTTAAGTTTATACCATCGACGCAAATCAGTTTCACAATTGAATCTTATCCGGCAACCTATCAGGTTTCTAGGGATAAAATTTGCTCCAACTGAAGGCATCCAATGCGCTCCCGGTAATTTATCCATCCTCCCCGAACGACTACCCCGATAACTCGGAAGCATAGCACATCCAGTTTGGATTTCAATTTCCCGAAAACTCGATGGAGGGAAGGAAAAAACTTTGAAACCTTATAAACTTAATTATTTGTTGTGGGAGAATTATCGCGATTAACGTTACACTTTGCACATTAATCGTTTAAGCGCGTTTGTGCCATTCATACAATATGAAACAACCATTCACAACCTAGTTGCTACCAACATGTGGTTCATGGACCGTTCCTAGAAAACAAAAACTCCGTAATCTAATTACAAGTCTTCGTCTTGAATCTTCGTCTTCTCGAAATGGATCTTCCTCCGGTCTTCGTCATTACATATAAATTTTACATTGAAAATTGCATCCTAGGTACAAATTTTTCTAGTAAAATAAATAGGCTCAAAACGGCCTTTACAACCCAATCGAATAAAACGAACGATTCAAAAACTAAGTCCACGAACCACATCCCCATTCAAAAGCATTCATTCAATAAATACTAAAAAATGGAAAGCGTAGAGATACATTGATCCAATCAACAATACGAACCGATCCAAACGATTCACACAATCGGTAATATGATAACGTTCAAAATAATTCGGTCGACCATAAATATTCCAATTAATCAAATTTCCCTTATAAAATGAAATACCATAAATCATTTTAATCATATTTGATGTAACCGAGCTGATCGACCACCAAGAACCGGGTTAATCTTAGAAGTTTAGCTAAGAAAACCCAAAATATATGAAGTACTCTCTTTTCTTTCCCTCTCTAAAAAATGTTGTATTCTCAGAGTGTGTATCCCTTTTTGAGGAACCCCCTCTCTCCCTTTTATAGGAGGGAGGATGCCTTGTTATCTGAGATGATTCCTGATTCCTAGAGAGAATCCCGGATATCCAGGGATTCAAGCTGCGATTTCCCATCCCTGGATTTCCGGGATTGCGAGGTATGGGCTCTCAATCCCTGGATCTCCGGGATTGGCAAGGTATGGGTTCTCAACCCCTGGATTTTAGGGATTCTGTCAGGTGAGTCAGGATCTTCTTTCCCAAGAGTTCGACCTTCCGGAGTTCGGTGGTTTTTAGGTCGGCTCATCCCTATTCAAATCAGTAGTTTGAGAGACCTTTGAGGTCGGCGACCTGTTATCGGATATCATAGGTCAGCGGGGGCCTCCGAGGTCGGCGCCCTTCTAACAGATGTCACAGCTAAATGGGGCCTCCGAGGTCGGCGCCCTTCTAACAGATGTCACAGCTAAATGGGGCCTCCGAGGTCGGCGCCCTTCTAACAGATATCACAGCTAAATGGGGCCTCCGAGGTCGGCGACCTTCTAAAGGACCTTGGGGTTGTAATCTCCTTATCTAAGAACCTAGGTCGGACCTTTATTGGTCCATATTTTAAACCGGGTTTTCAGTGAGCGTACATTCGACGTCCTATCAACCAGTCCCCCCTACTCTAGTCGAGCTGTAAGACCGAGTAGAGTAAGATTTGTTTACAACCGACGACCTTGACGCAATTATCCTTGGGACTCCCATTCCTAGATAACGAGGCTCTTCGTACTTTGTGCGCTATAATTAACTCCGTCTTTTCCTTTCCTCGCCTCCAAGACGTCGCGTCGATGGCGAAGCAGTGTCGACCTGCCATAGGTCGGCTAAGACGGTGCCAATCCCGGCCGTTCCTTCGGATAGGGCATCGGACGCTCCAGATCGTCCCTATCCTCCTCGGTTTTTGCCCCCTCCTATAAAAGGTCTTCTTCTTCCCCCTTTACCACTTCCGCGATTTTATACCCTCAATCTCTCGTGCAAAAATTCCCGGGAGACCCTAGCAATCGCAGCTATCTATCCCCGTGACAAGTTTGCTCTACCTTTCTCCGTGAACTTCCACCCAATCCCATGGGTATGTTCATCTAAACATCTCTTTAGCTTTTTGATTTGTTTTACTGATATTTTCATTTTCTTCTTCCTCCCCTTTTCCTCCTTAAGTTATGTCGTCGCTTGGATTCCCAAAATATTTCCGCGAATCGGCCGTGAACTCTTTTTGGAGGGTCTTTCCTCTTCGATGGGGATTCGGGGTAGGTCGGGCGAGCTCTTGGTTCCTCCCTCCGCCTTAGGGATGAACCTTTAGGTGACGTAGACCGTCCGAGCTAGGTGACATCCCTACCTCTGGCATCCCCTAATCATTGTAGATCCTCCTTCCCCTCCCCCCACGGACGAGGTAACTGTGACCGGCCTTTAGCCGACCCCTATCGACGGTTGTAGGGCGACTCGAGTTCTCCTCCCCATCCTCTATCGAGGACTAGCCCACCAGACCGGCTAGTTTTATAAGATTTCTTAGGCTTCCCTGGGTGGGAATTTGTCACACCTCGGGCTAGCGATACCCCCGATCATCCCCCTCAGGGTCATATTACCTGGTTTGTGGACCGGGTGAGCGGTGGTCTTCGCTTCCCACCCCATCCCTTCCTTGTCTCTCTCTCCATTAAATACAATCTTCCCTCAACCAGCTTCTCTCCTAACTCTTTTCGCTATATGGTGGGTTTTCTCGTCCGTGTCATTACGGACATGAGGAACCCGACTGGCTTTTTCTATTTTTGCTTTGGGCTAAAGAGTTTTAAAGGCTCTTTTACTTGACCTCCCGAAACGACGCCCATTTCTTCACCCACCTCCCTTCCAATGTGAAGGACTGGAGGTCCCGCTTTTTTCCTTCGGCTCCCCACATCCGATTCTTGGGGCTTTCCTACGCAATGGACGCAGGCTACTCCGAGCCAGGATCCTATTCCTAGGCGTAGTTCCATCCGGGCTGCGTGGGTCGAGAAAGTTCGGGAATGGAATGCCATTCCCTATAATGCTTTCCAGCTGACGCAATTCCATGATCTTCTGTTCCATTGTGGGCTGAGCTCGAATCCCTACCCGGCTATCCCTGACATCGGTAGGCTTTATCTATATATATTTTTTTTAGATCTTTGTTATTTTGCTTTTTGGCTATTTCCTTGACCGTTTGTACTGTTTTTTGTAGATCGATTCATGCGAACCTGCCAGTCGGATGCCTCCAAGCCAGCTGAACCAAACAAAGCGAAGGTCCCTAAGTCGACGAATCCTCCCAAGGAGAGGGCGGAGGGCTCGTCCAAAGCCAAACGGAAGGCTCCTGCTCGCCCCAAGTCTGGGGTAACTCTCCCATCCGATCTGGCTCCTACCTTGACCACCGGACGAGGCTCTGCGAGCTCGTCTCGGCAACTTCAGGTCACTCAGAGGGCCTCTTCTCCTAGCTCCCCTGCTTCCAAACGGCCGAAGACCGCGGGTCCTCCAGGTCCGGCTATGGAGACTCTTCTCCGCTGCAAGGAGTTTGAGAAATTTCTCCCTTATTTTAGCTCCATGGTCCCGGCTAAGGATAAGCTGGGGTTACGAGACGCCGAGGAGGACCCTAAATTTGATGCTATGATGATGTACTTTGGGAAGGTATTCCCCTTTTCGCCTTCATACCCCTTTTGATTATTTTTATGTTTATTATTACCCTCTGCCGACCTGATATAACTTCTTTGTGCAGTTTTTCGCCACCTTCGTGACCTTCGCCGAGGATCATAAGCTCGGCGCTACTTCTTCTTCGCAGCTCACCCAGATGCAAGCCGACCTGGAGGCCGCCCTGGCGGCTAATTCTGATCTTTCGGCCCGACTTCAGGAGAGGGAGTATTGCTTAGATGCTGCCCTTAAGAAGGATTCTGAGCGGGAGGCGGTTTTAGAGCGGGCCCAGATGGCCAATGTTCAGCTAAACCAAGAGCTGAAATTTTGGAAGACCATGTCTTCGGCTGAAACGGAGAAGGTGGGCCAGCTCGAGGCTCAGTTGTCGGCAGCTAGGGCCGAATCCGAAAGGATAGCCCAACTTGAGGCACGGGCGAAGGCTGAGCTGGAGAAGGTCGCCGACTTCGAAGCTCAAGCTAGAGCGGCGTCGGAACAAGTGACCCTGCTGGAGACCCAACTAGCCGAGGCTAGATCCGAGGGATCGTCTTATGAGCGCGGGGTGACGGATGGCCGACGTCGATTCCTAACTAGTGACGTTGGTCACTCTTTTCTGGAGGCCTACCGTTCCGCCCTCCTGGCCCGGTATCATAATTCCACCGCATTCCTGGTTAAGCTAGCCCCAGCTGCGACGCAATATTTTGATTTTGCTCTGACCCGTGCTCGTGAGCAGCTAGCTTCATTGGGCTTTTCGGGCGAGCTGGACCGGGATGCTGCATTGGACGGGGCTCCCGTTCCTTCGGGTTGGTCCGGGGACGTGGAAGAATCTCCGGAGGTGGCCTGGTGGAAGGACGCCCTTGAGGAGTCCCTAAAGGAATCTGGCTTAGACTTGGAGCTGCCTTCTGATCCTCCCAGTTATACTGTTAAGGCCAATACTCCTAGTCCCGAGGTGGTTGGGACCGATCGTGATGCTTCTCCTCCGCTGCCTCCTCCGTCTTCAGAGCCTTTAGCTTAGTGTAGACAAAGTATTTTTTTCTTCTATTTTTTTTTCTACTTTATTTGTCTTGTGACATTATTTTGAATGACAACTTTCTGAGTTGAATATACTTTGGGTTTGTGTGCTTTTTGAGTTGAATGACAACAAAGTTGATATAGCTCGGTATTGCTTGTAACCTTGATGTATCTTGTGCCTGTTTGATTTGATACAACAAAGTCGATATAGCTCGGAGTTGCTTGTAACCTTGATGTATCTTGTGCCTGTTTGTTTTGATACAACAAAGTTGATATAGCTCGGAGGCCCCACTTTAAATTTCGAAAATTCCTAAATGTAATCCGACCAGTTTGACTTAATCTTTTCACCGATCTTTAGTGTAAGTTGGGTATTTCCCTTAGTCATAGTTCCATAGGTCGGTTCGCCTTTACTCGGATACGGGCGTTTCGCCTTTTCGGATGTCGAGGGCGGTTCACCCTTACTCGGATCCGAGGCGTTTCGCCTATTCGGATGTCGAGGGCGGTTCACCCTTACTCGGATCTGGAGGCGTTTCGCCTATTCGGATGTCGAGGCGGTTCACCCTTACTCGGATCCGGAGGCGTTTGCTATTCGGATGTCGAGGGCGATTCACCCTTACTCGGATGGAGGCGTTTCGCTGTTCGGATGTCGAGGGCGGTTCACCCTTACTCGGATCTGGGCGTTTCGCCTATTCGGATGTCATTTCTAGTTTTAATTGATCAACACATTCGAGATATATTTTTGTAATAGACTTTCATTAAAACAATATAAGCTTTTTCCACATCTCTTCACACAAAATACTTTTTTAAGTGACATATGTTCCAAGGTCTTTTGATGAGGCGCCCCTCCATATCCTCAAGCTCGTAAGCTCCTCCGCGTAAATTCGGATTACCTTGTAAGGGCCCTCGATTCGGCTCCGGCTTTCTGTTTTTACGAGGGCATCGGCTCTTTAAGCACCAAATCACCGACAGGAATTGTCTCTTCTTGACTCTTTTGTCATGAGCCGCTTTTGTCGAGGCTTTTGTATCTTTCGATTCGTCTTTGCTGCCGCTTCCTCCTTTCTTCTATGGTATCTAACGCCTCCTTCATTATTTCCTCGTTCTCCACCTCGTTGAACCATCGAACCCGATGGGACATTTCTCGACCTGCGGGGATGACGGCCTCGGACCCATGGACCATCGAAGGGTGTTTCTCCTGTTGACGATCTAGGTGTGGTCCTGTACGACCATAGTACCGAGCTAAGCTCATCCACCCATCCTCCACCCACTTTGTCTAAGCGGGTTTTTATCCCCTGCAAGATTGTTCTGTTAGTTACCTCTACTTGCCCATTAGCTTGCGGGTGAGCAACCGCAGCGAACCTTTGCTTGATATGCATACCCTCGCACCAGGACTGGGTTCTCTTCCCATTGAATTGGGTTCCATTATCTGAGATGAGTATCTGGGGCGCTCCGTACCTGCAGCAAATGTTGTTAAACAGGAAACTTATGATTCTTTGCTCGGTTATGGTGGCCACAGGCTCGGCCTCTACCCATTTGCTGAAGTAGTCTATGGCTACTATTAAGAACTTTCTTCCTCCCGAGCCAGGTGTAAACTGCCCCATGATATCAATTCCCCATTTGGCGAATGGACAGGGCGCTCCCATGGTGATCATATCCTCGGCTGGGATATGAATTAAGGGTGCGTGCACCTGACATTTTTGGCATCGCTTAACCATTTCCACTGCTTTCTTGCTCATGGTCGGCCAAAAGAAACCAGCCCTTAGCGTTTTGCTAATCAGCGCTCTTCATTTGGTATGGTCTCCGAAGCACCCTTCATGGATTTCTTCCAATACACTTCGCCCTTCTTCTTCCGAGATGCATCGTAGGTATGGCCCGAGGTAGGACCTTTTATATAGCTCATCATTAATGCAGCAGAACCTTGCTGCTCTTCGCACAATTTTCATTCTTTCTTGTCTCTCCTTGGGTAATTCTGCCCTTCTTAGGTATGCCAACAAAGGAGTTCGCCAATCTGCCATCTCATTCACCTCCATCACCTGTTTCATGATGCTACTTCGTGCTCCCGGAATCGTTCTTGTTCGCGGCGGCAATCCACTAAGGAGCTTCCCATCTTTGCTAGGTAATCAGCTTTTGCATTCTCCGACCTAGGGATATGGACTAACTTCCATTCCCCTAGTTTTTTGGCAGCCTCTTTTACTTCCTCCACATACTTCTTCATCCGATCTTCATTTATCTCAAATTTTCCTTCTACCTGTTGTGTGACTAGTTGGGAATCAGAGTAAGCAATGAGTCGTCGTGCGCCCAAGTCTATTCCCACCGCATTCCCTTGACCGGCTTCATATTCGGCCTCGTTGTTAGATGCCCTGAAATCGAATTTTATGGCATACTCTAATTGCTCACCTTCCGGTAGTGAGGATTATTCCCGCCTGTAACCACCGGTTGTCGCCGATCCATCCACATGTAACACCACGCCCTTCGGTGGCGACGGCATGGCCCCCTCTTGGATAAAGTCTGCTAGGGCCTGAGCTTTAATCGCCGTTCTCGGCTCATATTCCATGTCGTACTCCCCCATTTCCACCGCCCACTTCACCAGACGACCTGACACATTAGGTCGCCCTAATATCTCTCTCAAGGGCAAGTTGGTTCGCAATTTTATCCGGTGGGCTAGGAAATAGGGCCTCAATCGCCTGGCCGTAACCACCAACGCCAGCGCCCCTTTTTCTAGCTCGGAGTAGTTCCGTTCTGCTCCTTGCAAGATTCGGCTCGTATAATAAATGGGCTTTTGTTTATTCATTTCTTCTCTTAGCAAGACCGAGCTCACCGCTCCTTCTCCCACGGATAAGTAGAGTACAAGATCCTCTCTGATACCGGTTTGGTGAGTAGGCAGCTCGGCCAAATACTCTTTCAATTTTCCGAATGCCGTTTGCGCTTCCGGGGTCCATTCGAACTTGTTCCCTTTTCTTAAGAGTTTAAAAAATGGGAACCCCTTCTCGGCCGAGCGTGATATGAAACGGCTCAGCCCTGCTATTCTTCCCGTTAGTATCTGGATATCCTTTATTTTTTTGGTGGATTCATTTGCGATCGCCTTGACCTTCTCCGGGTTGACCTCGATTCCTTGCTCTGTGACCACATACCCCAGGAATTTTCCCGATTTGACTCCAAAAGAACATTTTGATGGGTTGAGTTTCATTTCGTATGTGCGCAGGTTCTCGAACGTCTCTTCTAGGTCCCTGATATGTTCTCCTGCCTTCACACTTTTCACTAGCATATCATCCACGTATACCTCCATGTTTCTGCCGATTTGGGATTTAAAGATTCTGTCGACCATCCTCTGATATGTAGCTCCTGCATTTTTCAATCCAAAAGGCATGCGTACATAACAAAAAGTTCCCTTTGAAACCACAAAACTAACCCTCTTTCTGTCCTCGGGTGCGAGAGGAATTTGATGATATCCTTGGGAAGCGTCCATCATACTGAGTAACTCACACCCTGAGGTTGAATCCACCAGCTGATCTATGCGGGGCAACGGGTAGTGATCCTTGGGACATGCTTTATTTAGGTCCCGGAAGTCCATGCACATCCTCCACTTCCCCGGGCCCTTCCCTACCATCACGGCATTGGATAGACACTCCGGAAACTGGATCTCCATTATGTGCCCAGCTCGTAGGAGCTTATCAACCTCTTCCCCAATGACCCCATCCATCTCTGGCCCGAAATGCCTCCTCTTCTGCTTTACTGGTCTTATGGTGGGGTCGATGTTCAACCTGTGTTCGGCAACTGTTGGGCTGATTCCCACCAGATCCTCAGCTGCGAACGCGAAAATGTCCACGAATCTTCTTAGCAGGCTGATGAGGCCTTCCTTTATTCCATCGTCCAACCGACTCCCCATGCGAGTCTTTGTTTCCGGCTTTCCTGGAACCAATTCTATTTCTAGCAACTCCTCGTTGGGATTGACACCTTCTTCCTCAGCTTCCTCGGGTGTCTTCGATTGCTTATTCCTCTTGGACTCCGGATCCGGACCCCCGAGCTTGGGTGTCCTCTTTCCACGCTATACTCCCTGCTTCACGGTTGTTTGATAACAAGAACGGGCGACAAACTGATCTCCTGCTACTTCTCCCACCTCACCTCCTACGGGGAATTTTACTTTCATGTGCGCGGTAGAGGCTACTGCTTCGAATTTGTTGAGCCCCGGTCGTCCTAAAATGGCGTTATAGGCCGATTTGGTGTCCACCACTAAAAATCTGAGTGTCTTGACCTTCCGATGGGGCATCCGACCTAGTGCCACTGGAAGCACCACTTCTCCTACTGGTTGCACCTCGGTCATACAGAACCCATAGAGCGCGGTATCTACCTTTCTCAATTCCACTTCCAGGTTCATCTGTTTGAAACAGTCATAGAATAAGATGTCTACTGAGCTTCCCGTATCGATAAACACCCTCTGCACATCGTAACTGGCGATTTCATTGTGATGACCAACGCGCGTCATTGTGGGGCGTATGTATCCCATTATAATCCATGGGGCTGAACTGAATGATAGGCCCACTGCCTACAGAGGCGACCTCCTTGAGTTGATGACACCTAGCCTTTCGTGCGTGGGCTTTTCTGGCCTGATTAGAACTTCCATCGGTTGGTACCCCTGATATCATGTGGATCACTCCTTTTTAGCCGGGAGCGGCGGGTCCCCGAGGAGCTTCTCTTTTCACCCCGCCCCTCCTTGGGGCATGGGTGGCTCCCTCCGACCTCCATTTCTGTTGATATGTGAACTCCATCGGATGTCCCGCTCGGACTAGCCTCTCGATCTCATCCTTAAGGTGCTTGCATTAAATGCATTTTATGCCCGTAATCATTGTGAAATCGACAATAAAGATCGACTTGGTGGGTGGGCCTATTAGGGCGAGATGCGAGCCACTCGATGACCACTGCTCATCTTACCCTCAATCGCTTCCAAAACACAGGCTCTCCTCATTGTTAGTGGGTGTATTGGTCAAATCTTGGTCGCCTTAGAACGATATCGTTCTTCTTCCGATCTGTTTTCCCAGCGACATTTCTTCCCGAGGTAAATTTCCTTGAAAGGTGTACTCCTCCGTCGTATCAATCTGCTGGACCCCCTTTCCCCATCCTCGGCTTTTCATGCAACTCCTCCATATCCTTCTCGGTTTCCTCAACGTTGATGTACTTGAGCATCGGGCTAAGACCTCATCGTATGCTCTGGTAGTTTTTAGCTAATGAGGTGCGTAACAACCCCGGACCTCGGTCCTGTGTCAAGGCCTTTGGTTTTACCTCTTCGGCGGACGAGGTACCTCCGGACACGCCTTCGTGAATCGGGTCACATAAGCTCTCGGCGCTTCTCCGAATATTGCTTGATCTTGAACAAGGACATGAAGGTCTTTTGGTGCGCCACAGCGCTGGCAAAATGCGTCGAACGCGGTGAAAGTTTTGAAGTGGTGATTGACCCGGGGGTATCTGGTGGAACCAATCACGGTGACTCTGTCGGTGTGGCCAAGAATGCCACGCAACTCACGGCATCCGAATATCTATGTAGTACCGCCATGTTCTCGAATCGGTATAAATGTCGGGTAGGATCGAGAGTCCATCATAGGTGAAGGTAACAACCCTAAACCCATACGGAGCTCGGCTGTAGTATGCCTTCGAGAAGGGATGGCACGGATGACTTTCCATGTCCCTCCCGCAACCCTCTGTCGCAACTCTTCCAGGCTCGTCTGCATCTTTGGATATCAAGGGATCTGCGTTTTCTGCCTAGATCGCTCCCATATTTTTGGATAACTCTCACCATGTTCTTCTTGCTGATCAATTTCTTCCGGCCCATCCGATAGGATGGGTATTATTTTTCATGGTACCCTTTGTTTTTCGACCTCCCGGATCTTCTGGATTGCACTGGCGATTATGTCGGCTAAGGCTTCCTTCGTTAGTGTAATTGTGCTGGGTGCGACTTCTTCTACCGGGGTGGCGGGTGTTTTCTCCAGAGTCGCTTCTCCACCGACCGCCGCTAGTTCCTCTTCTAGATTTCTGGGTATTAAATCCCCTGTTCTCTTCTGTTTCATTTCTTCTGCCATTACTAACCTCACGTCTCAACTCAAAGTGACTCGATGTCACAATTCCCACAGACGGCGCCACTTGATGTAACCGAGCTGATCGGCCACCAAGAACCGGGTTAATCTTAGAAGTTTAGCTAAGAAAACCCAAAATATATGAAGTACTCTCTTTTCTTTCCCTCTCTAAAAAATGCTGTATTCTCAGAGTGTGTATCCCTTTTTGAGGAACCCCCTCTCTCCCTTTTATAGGAGGGAGGATGCCTTGTTATCTGAGATGATTCCTGATTCCTAGAGAGAATCCCGGATATCCAGGGATTCAAGCTGCGATTTCCCATCCCTGGATTTCCGGGATTGCGAGGTATGGGCTCTCAATCCCTGGATCTCCGGGATTGGCAAGGTATGGGTTCTCAACCCCTGGATTTTAGGGATTCTGTCAGGTGAGTCAGGATCTTCTTTCCCAAGAGTTCGACCTTCCGGAGTTCGGTGGTTTTTAGGTCGGCTCATCCCTATTCAAATCAGTAGTTTGAGAGACCTTTGAGGTCGGCGACCTGTTATCGGATATCATAGGTCGGCGGGGCCTCGAGGTCGGCGCCCTTCTAACAGATGTCACGGCTAAATAGGGCCTCCGAGGTCGGCGCCCTTCTAATGAGATGTCACGGCTAAATGGGGCCTCCGAGGTCGGCGCCCTTCTAACGAGATATCACGGCTAAATGGGGCCTCCGAGGTCGGCGACCTTCTAAAGGACCTTGGGGTTGTAATCTCCTTATCTAAGAACCTAGGTCGGACCTTTATTGGTCCATATTTTAAACCGGGTTTTCAGTGAGCGTACATTCGACGTCCTATCAATATTAAATCCAATTTAACATGCGGAAGATTAATTTTCAAGAATACACGAAAAAATCGAGCTGGGGCGAAATTGGCCTGCCATGGCCGAGTCACTGCCGACAGCATGCCGGCAGACATGCCTGGCATGGCCGATCATGCTCGGAAGGCTGCCCGGCGCTGCCCGAAGCCACGTGCCGCGGCCCACTGAGCGTACGCGGCCCCACGATGCTGATGTTTGCCCAGTAATTGCTGACCACAGGCGCGGCCCCGACTTCCGGACCCCTCCCGGACCGTCCAACGGCATTTCGGGACTAGTTTTTCGACCGGATATCCAATATCTATATTCTCTAACATTCATATCTTCAATATAAATCATATTTCCAAGAAATTAAGATTTATATTTAGACATAAACTTACGAAAAATATAACTACAACGAACGTAAAAACATATACCACGATTATGACTAAAATGATTCCAAATCATTCACCATCTAATCGAGCATTCCAAATGCTAATATCGTATATACGATCGCAAGACCTACGCTCTGATACCACTGTTGGGATTCGGTGCCTAAAAACGAAGGCCCAGCGGAAGCGGTAAAACGAAAATTAATTCGATAAGAATCCCTACGAGGATCGATCGAGCTACGTATATACGAATATATAAACGAAAAGCAAGAGTCGTAAGAAACTAACCCTCGAAGTCCGTTGATTAAATGGTAACCTTCTCTTGAGCTATTCCCCAAGCTCTTGAACGATCCAACGCCGAAAGCACCGCGTCTCTACTTGCCACGCGCCGGAGAAACGACCGGAACGACGATCACCTTGCTATCCTCCGAGGATACGGCTAGAGCTAAGTGATGAAGCTTGCAATATGAGATTATCACACTCTAAGTGTATAACTCACAACTCTCAATTAATCTCTTGAAATTTCTCAAAGAAAACCAAGAAGAAATGAAGAACAAGAAGAAGACTTGAGAAATGAATTCAAAAATTCTTTTCTCTCTCTCTCTCTCTCTATTCATAAACCGTGAGAAAATGAATGAATCATTTGAGAGATGATGTCTTCTACTTTTATTCCATTCCCACCCAAGATAACAACTCATCCCACTACAACACTTGCCCCACAAGTCTTAATCATCCATTAAAGAATGGAACAAGAAACAAAAGGAAGCAAGGTGGAAAGAGGGAGGGGGGCCAAGATGAAATTCGGACGAGTTCGGTTCGTTTCGGACTCCCGCGAGTCCAAACAGATAAACTCCGATTCCATATCGATGTATTTATATCGATTAATTAATCCAATTAATTAAACATATCAAATACATTATAACATAATTAATTTCTCCAAGAAATAATTATATCCATGAATTAAATTAATCACCCGGTGATATATTTAATTCATTAGGCCGTAAATCAATTTATCCAATAAATCGATTTAGACATCTAATGTCCTAAATTTAGATATCCAATATCTAATATTCATAATGAGAGAATTAGCTTGATTCATTCCGTTGTCAATCCTATTGCGCGACTCGGTAGGTCCGTCTCAGTCAGCAATGGGAGGAACCAAAGAGTAGTAGCACCACCTAGCCAGCCTGGCGGCCTACACTGTACCCCAACTGAGAACGAATGATTGGGATCATTCAAGAACCATTCTGTCGTGAATACCAGTATACGTATAAACCCTTCTTTCAAATGTCCCGATCAAGTTATAGGGTCACGGTCAGTCAAACCCTATCTGTACTTGACGATATGCATGCGTTAATGCAAATCGAGATCATCGAGCTATCGTGTATCTAATATAACTAGCTCCAATGCTTTGGCCAAAGACTTATGATCTCATCTGCCAATAACCGCATAGGACATATAACCCGCTCACTAATGGGAGAAAGAATTCTATCTTGGTATTCAGTAGGACCTGCTACTTGCCCGTCAAGATGCACGTCGAGGTTGACCCCCGCCTTCCGGTTTACAGGGTCGAACTACTCTAATGATAATCTTGACGTCACAAGCACATCCCTACTAAATCCTCAAGTCGAAGGTTCACGAATACCTATCACAACCTTTGGATTCCGTCATTGACTGTCCCAGAGTGAAATCCGTGTGACGAATCGAGGGTGAGTCAGTTCGAGTATACTAATCTAATTAGCATACCTATAACGTGTGCTCCCACTAACCATTAGTGTTCGACAGGCACTCTCCATGTCAAAGAACACGTCATACAAGTCTTTACATAAACTTAACGCCCAGTCAAGTTTCATCGACTTGCGAACGATTAAGTATTTGAGCTATAAACCTTTCCAGTGCCGACCCCCTTATCCAATAAGGAGTGGAATGTTTTGCTCTCAAATACACGGACTAGTTTCTATATGTTTATTTACGAGTTAGGAATGCCAGTAACTACCAGTAAATAAAGAAACAATCATTTGCCTTATATAAATGGTTTACATAATTACAAGTACAATGCCCTCACTCAACAACCTCTAAGTGGCATTCAAGGGCATACTCCTAACATGTTGTATGTTGATATTTCATGTAATGAGTGTACATCGTTGTTTGGAGTATTATGTGTTGTTGTCTCTCTTAAAACTGTAATTTTAATGGGCCGATGGGTTGAGGGATAAAACCTGAATGGTACCCACGTCCGGAGTATTCCCGAGTAGATACTTTTGTGACCCTTGGTTGCAACCTTGGGAGTTTATGTGTTAATGGGCCGATGTGTTGAGGGATAAAATTTGAACGGTACCCACGTCCGGAGTATTCCTCTGTAGATGCTTCTGTGACCCTTGGTTGCAAGCTTGGGAGTTTATGTGCTAATATTATATGCATTGTTGAGCATTCTTTGAACTGTTATCTAATGGAAATACGATATTGTGGTCGTGTCGATCTCTCATTATCGAGCTATCATTGTTCACTTGGGAGTCTTTTGGTCCTTACTGGATATGCGTTTCTTTGAGTTTCATTGTCATGTTGCATCGTGACATATCTGGAGTCATATCTACGTACTGATCGGTCATGTGTAGGATTTTCAGGACGGGCACGTGTAGTCATATGTTGATTTCGACCTCACATTGAGCTGTGCACACAAGACGTACTTCGTGAGACTGATTAGGTACAAGACCACACGTGTATTCGATCGATACCCGTTGGTGGCTTGTGCATGGACACATTTCCAGATCGGGCATATCGTGACGTCCATCTTGAGCCGTATTGATTGGTCATTCATAGCCCACGTATGATCGGGTATGTTCGACAGTCGGGTTGTCTTCGAGATCCAATGTATGTGATTTGTATATGTTGATGATTTTATTCTTTCGCATATATGTCCCTGTGATCCTTATTGATCTTGTTGGAGTTTACCATATCATTGGTATCCTCGGTCGTTGTTGATCCTTTATTGATCTTGTTGGAATTTACCATATCGTTGGTACCCTCGGTCGTTGTTGATCCTTTATTGATCTTGTTGGAGTTTACCATATCGTTGGTATCCTCGGTCGTTGTTGATCCTTTATTGATCTTGTTGGAGTTTACCATATCGTTGGTATCCTCAGTCGTTGTTGATCCTTATTAATCTTGTTGGAGTTTACCATATCGTTGGTATTCTCGGTCATTGTTGATCCTTTTTGATCTTATTGGAGTTTACCGCATCGATGGTATTCTCGTTCGTAGTTGGTCCTTTGTTAATCTTGTGTGGAGTTATCATGTCGATGATATTCTCGTTTTGATGCATTGGTTGTTTATTATTATTGATTGTATGATCATTCATACTTTGTATCGATATCCGGGACTTGTCATTGTTTCGGGGCAGTTGACCTACAGATGTATCGTGTATTATCGATTTTACCAGAATTGGGATTCGATTGTGTGATCCAGCGGACATAATTGGACATGGACAGGTTATTCCATATTGTAGATATATTTATGTTTGAGAATATTGGCATTGTTTGAATACAGTACACATGGTTATTTTTGAATTCATTCGTTATTTGAGAATGCGAGGTGTGGATTGAGGTAAGGGATGATTTGATATGAGTTACCACGAATTGGTAAGGTTACTACGGTAAGATTACACTGGAAGTAATCTCACTTTGTAATTTCATTGATATGTAATTGTTTATGTTGATGTGATCGTTATCATTGTTGAGTATTGTGGTTGACTCCGTCGTGGGCTTTATCTTTTAGGTACTTGGAGATCGAGCTAGTAGCGGTCGTGAAGGGATGAGCTTCCCGAGTGATACTGGCTATGGCACGTATTGGAACCGAGTATTTTCGTGACTGTTATGATTCCGCTGCAAATGTATTTTTATTATGATTATATCTGCAGTTGTAAATTTTAAAATGGTTTCCGGTATTTTACCAACTCGCGCATACTTTTGAAATGGCCTTTTTGGTATTTTGCAAACTTGGGTTATTTTGTAAACTTTCTCAAACTATATTATCGGTGCGTGTAAGTAATGACTTAAATTTTATTTTGAAACTGTTGAAACCTGGTATTTTTGCCTTGTACTTTCAAATGAAATTTTATGGCGGTATTTGAGAACTAATATCTTGGAAAATATTTATTTATTCATAAAATAATACCGTCTTTGTCTCTTTGGCGTGTTTGAAACGATTGCGAAAATGATTTTTAGCCTTGTGGGTTCCGGCGCGGGGCCCACGGCGCTGTAATATCCCCGGTTGGTTTTGGGGGTGTTACGCTCATCTTCCATTATAGAATCAGTTGTGGTTGGTTGTCTGGAACTCTTCCAGCTAAGAGCACCACCATTCAAGCAAAATATATATCCAGACTGTGATTTTGAATCATCTTGGTCTGCTCAAAACTGGCATTGACATAGCCATTAAGGACCAAGTCATTATCTTGACCACCATATATCAAGAACATATCTTTAGTCCTTCTCAAGTACTTAAGTATGCTTTTGACAGCGGTCCAGTGAGGCTCACCAGAGTCAGACTGGTATCTGCTGTTGCACTCAATGCGAATGATACATCCGGTCTAGTACATATCATGGCATACATAATAGATCCTATAGCCGAAGCATAAGGTATCAAGCTCATTCTATCTCTTTCTTCCTTCGAACAAGGACTTTGAGTTTTACTGAGCTTTATGCCATGTGACATAGGTAAGAACCCTTTCTTACTATTAAGCATACTGAATTGTTTCAGTACCTTGTTAACATATGTACTTTGACTTAGGGCAAGAAGCCTTTTAGATCTATCTCTATAAATCTTTATACCCAGTATATAAGCAGCTTCCCCTAAGTCCTTCATTGTAAAACATTTACTTAGCCAACGTTTAACACTTTGTAAAGTAGGGTTTTCATTTCCAATGAGTAGGATGTCATCCACATAGAGTACTATAAAAACAATTGCGCTCCCACTAATCTTATTGTATACACAAGGTTCGTCTTGATTCTTAATGAAACCAAACTCTTTGATTTTTTCATCAAAACGAAGATTCCAACTCCGGAATGCCTGGTTCAAACCATAAATGGCTTTTAGAAGCTTACATACTTTATTAGGATTATTAGGATCGACAAAACCTTCGGGCTGTATCATATATACATCCTCATCTAACTTCCCAGTAAGAAAAGCGGTTTTGACATCCATTTGCCATATCTCATAGTCATAATATGCTGCTATGGCAAGTATAATTCTAATTTTTTATCATTATGACTAGCGAAAAGGTTTCATCATAGTCAATTCCATGAGTCTGTCTGTATCCTATCGCCACAAGGCGTGATTTGTATGTTTGTACAATGTCATCCATGTCCTTTTTCTTTGTAAAGATCCATTTGCAACCAATTGCTTTGGAACCTTCAAGAAGATCAATCAAAGTTCATACTTGATTATCATACACGGATTGTATTTCGGATTTCATCCCTTCAAGCCAACTTTCGCATTCAGTGCTAGTCGTTGCTTCATTGTGTAATACCCGAATTTTCAGTATAAATTTTTCGCGTTATTTTATCTGAGATATACTGTATAGTTTGGTATCTATACAGTATGGATAAAATAAATTGAGAACCGAGACAGTTATACTGGTGTGATTATCGTTTTTGATTGACAGATATATTCAGGATATGTTGTATCAGGTTAAACAGATTTGGATATCAGGTATACCGTATGAGAATATTTTTGGATTCAGTATGTGTATTCAGTATGCCGTATGTTTGTATTTTGTACGTCGAGACGTCGAACAGGAACAGTTGGATTTTTGGCTAAGTATAAAAGCCATTACGTACGTTAAGCCTTGGAGCTTACGTACGTAAAATGTGTTAGCTTACGTACGTTATATAGTGTACATAACGTACGTAACAAGAGGAATCGGACAGTGGGGCCCGTGGTCGGCAGCTTTCGGCGCAGATGTGGACAGTGAGTCAACGGACGGAGTTACGTACGTTATACAGGTGTATTACGACGTAATACGAGTATAATCTTGTAGCAAGTCAACGTACGTATTACGACGCAACGGATTAAGTGTTACGAATGCGTTACGGAGTAGCGGTCGAGTCGTGGCCGAGATGACTGGATGGCGAGCATGGCGGTCGTGACTCGTTGGAATGGCGGAAATGGTCGGCAGTGATTCGTGGGGTGGCCGATCACGGTCGCGGTGACTCAGGAGGCTAGGGCGGCGATTACGTACGTAAGCGATGGCGATTCTGGCCGTAAGGGCGATTACGTCGTAAGCCGGTGCCGATTCGTACGTAAGGGTTCGGCGAGTGGCGATGGCGAGGCCATGGCGATTACGTCGTAAGGCGGTGGCGATTACGTGCGTAACGTGCGGCAGGTCCGCCTATTTAAAGGCCTGACCGAGTCATCCGGCATTTTCATGTTTTCTTCGTTTTTGGCGATTTCTTCATCAAAGTGGATGGATTTGAGTAATATCATCATCTAGCAACATGTTTTGGAAGTTGGAATCATGGATTAACATCATCTTCCACCGGATCGAAGGTAAGAACACCTAAACACTTGGTTTTGGATATTTTTGAAGTTTCTTGATGTCTTGGCGATTTGATTCGTTTTAACTCAGTTATTGATGGAATCTTGTTGTATTCTTGAGATTATTCGTTGTTCTTGAAGTTTTGTGGATCGGATTCGAGTATTCCTTTGAATAATCGATTGAATTGGACTATGCCTTCAAAGTGTTCGATGAAATGTCTCAATGAGTAGAACTTGGAAAATTCTACACGTTTTCGTATGAATGGTGATGGAAATGATATTGTTGTGATGATTCTTGGTAATTATGGGAATTTTGTTAAAGGAAGATAATGAATTGGTGATCAAATGCCTTGATTATGTCGTTATGATTATGGAATCGTAGTATTCTCGATGTTCTTGGTGGTTTGTTGCGATTCATGATCTTATAAGAAGTGTATATGTTTAAGGACATGATTATATACACCTTGAATTGTGAATAAGGATTGTTTAGATGTTAGGACACATCGGATTATGTCGTATTGGAGATTTTGAATATGATTTCGGAATTAGTTGTGTTCTTAAGGAACTCTTGGATTATATGAATTGTTGAACATGTTTAAGAGGTGTTGGTGTTTTGGATATGAATATGGAATATTCACATTTAGAACTAAGTTATGTGTTTTGGTACAATATTCGTATAGGAATACGAATATGATTTCGGATTTGATAAGTTTATGATTCACTCTTGAGTTTGAGAATTCATAAGTATTTAACAAGTGTTCAATTCGGATAATGGAATTATTTGAAACCCTTGGAATATGGTTATCTATAATGTTGGATTAATCGGATCGTCCGGATTGATGATGATAATCGATAATTGGATTTTATTATGATTATACAAGGAGGAAACTTGTAGTTGTTTTTAAGATTGAATTTGGAATCGGTAATGTTAGACCCTTGATGGTTTAAATTGATTATTGATATAATCTTCGGATTGTGGAATCGTATTTTGGTTTTGAGTTCGTGTTTGATTGGTTTGGGTTGTTTGAATTTGTATTTAATCGGGATATTGTAGAACCGTTGTTGATCGGTTATTGATTGTTATTTGTGATCATCGAGTTACGGCTTGTATCGTGGATTTGGGTTCGTATCGGTTGAGTTGGATTATTTGGTATTATGTATATGATCGAGGTTTCGTTGAACCGTTGAGTTTATTGGTTGAGTATGTCGGTTATTGATTTTATCGAATGTGTGTTAATCGGTTATTGCAATAGGTTGTGATGTTTTGATCGTGGATTATGACCGTTGTGTTGCGGTTGAAGTCGAAGAGTTCGTAGATTGCTTTTGGTCGGGGCTAAGGAGCTCGTAGACAAAGGCAATGGATTTTTGGTAACGGCCGTGGTATCGGTATCGAGGCAAGTTTATACTTGTTCGATTTATAATATTTGATGAATGGTTTCGTTTTAATTTAAATTATAAATAAAAAAGCAATGATGTTAGAAAGGACTATTGTTGGTATTAATGGTTGTGTAGATCGTCTCATACGGGGATGTTGATGGATATGGTCCTCGGCTTTGAGGTAATCTAAGTATTTGTTCAATCATGTGGATAATTAGTATGTTGAGTTGTTGTATATGTTGAGGTTTCGTGTAGTGAGTTTCGTATCGGTTATTCGTTGAGGGATGTTGATCCCAGGACTATTGTATTGAGATCGTAGATGTTTTGGTCATTCATTTGGGGATGATGATCCCAGGATTGATGTTTTGGATATTGATTAGTCGTGTCGACTTTTCATTGTCAGTCTGTTGTTGTTCACTTCGGTGAGTCTTTTGATCCTTATTGGATATGTGTTTCTTTGAGTTTCGTTGTCATGTTGCATCGTGACATATCTGGAGTCATATCTGCGTTCCGATTGGATATTGTGTAGGATTTTTAGCCGGGCACATATATAGTCATGCGTGAATATTTTCCGTGAAAGGCTGTGCACACGAGACGTAGTTCGTTGAGGCTAATTAGGTACATTGTCCCACGTATATCCTGGATTCCGTATACGGGGTGGACATGTGCACTGACACATATTCGGATCGGGCGTACTATGATTTCCGTCTTTGAGCCATATTGTTTGGTCGTTCATCCTCCATTTATGGTTGGGTATGTTCGACGGTTTGTGACTGGTTGTTCATACGCCCGAGGGGTATGTTCAACAGTCAGAGTTATTTCTTTGAGATCCATTATTGTTGATCATTTGGAGTTTACCTTGCTGATGGTATTCTCGATTATTGTTGATTCTTTGTTGATCGTGTCGGAGTTATCATGTTGATGGTATTCTCAGTTATCGTGATCCTTCGTTGGTCATATTGGAGCTATAATGTCGATGATATTCTCAGTGATGTATTGGTTGATCATTGTTATTGATCGTATGAGCATTCGAACTATATGTCGATGTTTCAGGATTTGTTATCATTATCATGTGGTAGTTGAGCTACAGATATGTTGTGTATTATTGGTTTATACATGTTGAGATTTGATTGTGTAATCCCACGGACAGGATTTGACACAGATTGGATTATTTCCACACTTATGAGTTATGATGATGTTTTGAGGATTGTCGGTATTTTTGGAATACAGTAGAGATGATTGTTGTTGAATTTATTTCGTCATTCGAGGATGCGAAATGTGGATTATGGTAAGGATTGGATTGTTGTGGATTGGTAAGGTTATGTCGGTAAGATTACTTTGGTAGTATTCTTACTATATTATTACATTGGTATGTAATTATTTATGATGATGTGATCGATATCATTATTGAGTATTGTGGCTGACCCCGTCGTGGGCTTTATTTTTAGGTACTCGGAGATCGAGCTAGTAGCGGTCGTGAAGGGATGAGCTTCCCGATGTGATACTGGTGGTGGCATGTTCTTGAGTATTTATTTCTGGTTGTTTTATTTCCGCTGCAAATGTGTATTTTGAACTGCATTTATCCGCTGCGTGTGTATATTTCAAAATGGCTTTTCGGTATCTTTATCCGCTGCGTGTGTGTATTTTAAATGGCCCTTTTGGCACTTTGCGAACTTGGGTTATTTCGTTAAACCTTTTCCTAAACTATTTTATCGGTACGTTTAAGCGGTGTCTTAACGTACATTTTGAACTATCGAGATTTGGCACTTCGCCTTGTATTTTCAAATGGTATTTTATGACGGTATTTCAAAATTATGCTTTTGAAAATATTTGAGTATTTAAAACATTACCGTCATCGCTTTTGGCGTTTTGAATTGGTTGTGTAAACGGTTTTTAGCACAGTGGGTTCGGCCAGGACCCACGGCTACATAATATCCGGACGGTTTTGGGGGCGTTACAGAAGATGGTATCAGAGCTTGGGTTTTGTGAAACCCAGGCGTGTGTGTTATGTGGCTCTACCGGTACGGTAGTAGCGTGGCTTTTGAAAATGAGTTTTTCTGACTTTTGAGTCGTATCGATTTTTGGAGTTTCCAAAATTTTTGAGATTCTTTTCAAACTGCTATTTGTGATATTGGTGTGCGTTGGTTGTGTTGAGACTTCGTATGGGAGTCGTGTGCTAGTATCACGGGAGATCATCGGCTTCACGCACCTGTAAGTATATTGGTTAGGTTATTTCGCTTGTGGCGACGATTGATTGTTTTTGTGATGAGTTGGAAATTTTGGACTTATCTGTTGTTGGCGACAGGTTGCAAGTTTCGAGGACGAAACTTATTTTAAGGGGGGTAGTATGTAATACCCGAATTTTCAGTATAAATTTTTCGCGTTATTTTATCTGAGATATACTGTATAGTTTGGTATCTATACGGTATGGATAAAATAAATTGAGAACCGAGACAGTTATACTGGTGTGATTATCGTTTTTGATTGACAGATATATTCAGGATATGTTGTATCAGGTTAAACAGATTTGGATATCAGGTATACCGTATGAGAATATTTTTGGATTCAGTATGTGTATTCAGTATGCCGTATGTTTGTATTTTGTACGTCGAGACGTCGAACAGGAACAGTTGGATTTTGGCTAAGTATAAAAGCCATTACGTACGTTAAGCCTTGGAGCTTACGTACGTAAAATGTGTTAGCTTACGTACGTTATATAGTGTACATAACGTACGTAACAAGAGGAATCGGACAGTGGGGCCCGTGGTCGGCAGCTTTCGGCGCAGATGTGGACAGGTGAGTCAACGGACGGAGTTACGTACGTTATACAGGGTGTATTACGTACGTAATACGAGTATAATACTGTAGCAAGTCAACGTACGTATTACGTACGCAACGGATTAAGTGTTACGTACGTTACGGAGTAGCCGGTCGAGTCGTGGCCGAGATGACCTGGATGGCCGAGCATGGCCGGTCGTGACTCGTTGGAATGGCCGGGAATGGTCGGCAGTGATTCGTGGGGGTGGCCGATCACGGTCGGCAGTGACTTCGGCCGAGGCTAGGGGCGCCGATTACGTACGTAAAGCGGTGGCGATTACGGCCGTAAGGGCGATTACGTCGTAAGCGGTGCCGATTACGTACGTAAGGGTTCCGAGTGGGACGATGAGCGAGGCCATGGCGATTCGTACGTAAGCGGTGGCGATTACGTGCGTAACGTGCGGCGGTCCGCCTATTTAAAGGCCTGGACCGAGTCATCCGGCATTTTCATGTTTTTCTTCGTTTTTGGCGATTTCTTCATCAAAGTGGATGGATTTGAGTAATATCATCATCTAGCAACATGTTTTGGAAGTTGGAATCATGGATTAACATCATCTTCCACCCGGATCGAAGGTAAGAACACCTAAACACTTGGTTTTGGATATTTTTGAAGTTTCTTGATGTCTTGGCCGATTTGATTCGTTTTAACTCAGATTATTGATGGAATCTTGTTGTATTCTTGAGATTATTCGTTGTTCTTGAAGTTTTGTGGATCGGATTCGAGTATTCCTTTGAATAATCGATTGAATTGGACTATGCCTTCAAAGTGTTCGATGAAATGTCTCAATGAGTAGAACTTGGAAAATTCTACACGTTTTCGTATGAATGGTGATGGAAATGATATTGTTGTGATGATTCTTGGTAATTATGGGAATTTTGTTAAAGGAAGATAATGAATTGGTGATCAAATGCCTTGATTATGTCGTTATGATTATGGAATCGTAGTATTCTCGATGTTCTTGGTGGTTTGTTGCGATTCATGATCTTATAAGAAGTGTATATGTTTAAGGACATGATTATATACACCTTGAATTGTGAATAAGGATTGTTTAGATGTTAGGACACATCGGATTATGTCGTATTGGAGATTTTGAATATGATTTCGAATTAGTTGTGTTCTTAAGGAACTCTTGGATTATATGAATTGTTGAACATGTTTAAGAGGTGTTGGTGTTTTGGATATGAATATGGAATATTCACATTTAGAACTAAGTTATGTGTTTTGGTACAATATTCGTATAGGAATACGAATATGATTTCGGATTTGATAAGTTTATGATTCACTCTTGAGTTTGAGAATTCATAAGTATTTAACAAGTGTTCAATTCGGATAATGGAATTATTTGAAACCCTTGGAATATGGTTATCTATAATGTGGATTAATCGGATCGTCCGGATTGATGATGATAATCGATAATTGGATTTTATTATGATTATACAAGGAGGAAACTTGTAGTTGTTTTTAAGATTGAATTTGGAATCGGTAATGTTAGACCCTTGATGGTTTAAATTGATTATTGATATAATCTTCGGATTGTGGAATCGTATTTTGGTTTTGAGTTCGTGTTTGATTGGTTTGGGTTGTTTGAATTTGTATTTAATCGGGATATTGTAGAACCGTTGTTGATCGGTTATTGATTGTTATTTGTGATCATCGAGTTACGGCTTGTATCGTGGATTTGGGTTCGTATCGGTTGAGTTGGATTATTTGGTATTATGTATATGATCGAGGTTTCGTTGAACCGTTGAGTTTATTGGTTGAGTATGTCGGTTATTGATTTTATCGAATGTGTGTTAATCGGTTATTGCAATAGGTTGTGATGTTTTGATCGTGGATTATGACCGTTGTGTTGCGGTTGAAGTCGAAGAGTTCGTAGATCGCTTTTGGTCGGGGCTAAGGAGCTCGTAGACAAAGGCAATGGATTTTGGTAACGGCTTCGTGGTATCGGTATCGAGGCAAGTTTATACTTGTTCAGTTTATAATATTTGATGAATGGTTTCGTTTTCATTTCATTTATAATTCATATAGCAATGTTGTTAGAAAGGACTATTGTTGGTATTAATGGTTGTGTTGATCGTCTCATTGGGGGATGTTGATGGATATGGTCCTCGGCTTTGAGGTAATCTAAGTATTTGTTCAATCATGTGGATAATTAGTATGTTGAGTTGTTGTATATGTTGAGGTTTCGTGTAGTGAGTTTCGTATCGGTTATTCGTTGAGGGATGTTGATCCCAGGACTATTGTATTGAGATCGTAGATGTTTTGGTCATTCATTTGGGGATGATGATCCCAGGATTGATGTTTTGGATATTGATTAGTCGTGTCGACTTTTCATTGTCAGACTGTTGTTGTTCACTTCGGTGAGTCTTTTGATCCTTATTGGATATGTGTTTCTTTGAGTTTCGTTGTCATGTTGCATCGTGACATATCTGGAGTCATATCTGCGTTCCGATTGGATATTGTGTAGGATTTTTAGCCGGGCACATATATAGTCATGCGTGAATATTTTCCGTGAAAGGCTGTGCACACGAGACGTAGTTCGTTGAGGCTAATTAGGTACATTGTCCCACGTATATCCTGGATTCCGTATACGGGGTGGACATGTGCACTGACACATATTCGGATCGGGCGTACTATGATTTCCGTCTTTGAGCCATATTGTTTGGTCGGTCATCCTCCATTTATGGTTGGGTATGTTCGACGGTTTGTGATCGTTGTTCATACGCCTGAGGGGTATGTTCGACAGTCAGAGTTATTTCTTTGAGATCCATTATTGTTGATCATTTGGAGTTTACCTTGCTGATGGTATTCTCGATTATTGTTGATCCTTTGTTGATCGTGTCGGAGTTATCATGTTGATGGTATTCTCGCTATCGTGATCCTTCGTTGGTCATATTGGAGCTATAATGTCGATGATATTCTCAGTGATGTATTGGTTGATCATTGTTATTGATCGTATGAGCATTCGAACTATATGTCGATGTTTCAGGATTTGTTATCATTATCATGTGGTAGTTGAGCTACAGATATGTTGTGTATTATTGGTTTATACATGTTGAGATTTGATTGTGTAATCCCACGGACAGGATTTGACACAGATTGGATTATTTCCACACTTATGAGTTATGATGATGTTTTGAGGATTGTCGGTATTTTTGGAATACAGTAGAGATGATTGTTGTTGAATTTATTTCGTCATTCGAGGATGCGAAATGTGGATTATGGTAAGGATTGGATTGTTGTGGATTGGTAAGGTTATGTCGGTAAGATTACTTTGGTAGTATTCTTACTATATTATTACATTGGTATGTAATTATTTATGATGATGTGATCGATATCATTATTGAGTATTGTGGCTGACCCCGTCGTGGGCTTTATTTTTAGGTACTCGGAGATCGAGCTAGTAGCGGTCGTGAAGGGATGAGCTTCCCGATGTGATACTGGTGGTGGCATGTTCTTGAGTATTTATTTCTGGTTGTTTTATTTCCGCTGCAAATGTGTATTTTGAACTGCATTTATCCGCTGCGTGTGTATATTTCAAAATGGCTTTTCGGTATCTTTATCCGCTGCGTGTGTGTATTTTAAATGGCCCTTTTGGCACTTTGCGAACTTGGGTTATTTCGTTAAACCTTTTTCCTAAACTATTTTATCGGTACGTTTAAGCGGTGTCTTAACGTACATTTTGAACTATCGAGATTTGGCACTTCGCCTTGTATTTTCAAATGGTATTTTATGACGGTATTTCAAAATTATGCTTTTGAAAATATTTGAGTATTTAAAACATTACCGTCATCAGGCTTTTGGCGTTTTTGAATTGGTTGTGTAAACGGTTTTTAGCCTGGTGGGTTCCGGCGCGGGACCCACGGCGCTGTAATATCCCGGACGGTTTTGGGGGCGTTACACATTGTTGGTTGTGGGCTCATCTAGATCCATGAGTTCCACATTGTTGTCATCTGTGATGAGAAATCCATATCTCCCAGGTCCACGATGATAACATATAGACCTACGTGGAGCTGGTTTAGAAAAAATGGTCTCAACATCTCTATGTGAGTTTAAATCAGTTTTATCTAAAGGTTCAGTATCTATTTGTCGTTCTCTCATCTCATGAAGAGTTATTTTGCTCCAACTATTGTTCTTGGAAATAAATTCCTTCTCAAGGAATACTCCAGATCGAGCAACAAACACTTTGTTCTCTGATGGGATGTAAAAGTAATATCCTTTAGTTTCTTTAGGATATCCCACAAAAAGACATTTATCCAATTTGGGTGATAATTTATCAGTGATGAGTCGCTTCACATAAGCTCCACAACCCCAAATCTTAAGGAAAGAAAAAACAGGTTGTTTCCTTGTCCATATCTCATATGGTGTGCTTTGAACCGATTTAGATGGTACTCGATTTAAAATGAACGCAGCAGTCTCTAAGGCGTAACCCCAAAAAGAAATTGGAAGATCAGTTTGACTCATCATCGATCTAACCATGTCTAACAAGGTTCGATTTCTCCGTTCCGACACACCATTCGATTGAGGTGTTCCAGGTGGAGTTAGTTGTGAAACAATTCCATAATTTATTTAAGATGATCGTCAAATTCATGGCTCAAATATTCACCACCATGATCCGATCGTAGTTCTTTAATAGTTTTGCCTAATTGATTTTGTACTTCATTTTGAAATTGCTTGAATTTCGTAAAAGACTCAGACTTATGACTCATTAAGTAGTTATAGCCGAATCTGCTTAAGTCATCCGTGAACGTTATGAAGTATTGGAAACCTCCACTAGCATTTGTATTCATTGGTCTACATACATCAGTATGTATTAAGCCCAATAAATTTGTAGCTCTCTCAATGGCCCGTGAAAGGAGCTTTGATCATTTTGCCTAGTAAGCAAGATTCGCATGTATCATAGAATTCCAAATCAAATGTCTCCAAGATTCCATATTTATGGAGTTTGGTTATACGTTTCTCATTTATATGGCCCAAACGACAATGCCAGAAATATGTTTGGTTTAAATCATTTGATTTAAGTCTTTTGACATTCAAGTTATAGACAGATTTGGAACTTTCAAGATTTATGGGATATAATCTCCCACTCATCAAGGCATCTCCAAAAAAAAATACCTTTATTAAATATGGACATGACACTTTTCTCAATAGTAAAGTTATAACCTTCTAAATCAAGGCAAGCAACTGATATAATGTTTCTACCCATAGCAGGAACGCAATAACAATTATTAAGTTCTAATACAAATCCACTAGGTAGCTTTATATCATAAGTCCCTACGGCAATAGCAGCAACTCTTGCTTTATTTCCAACACGTAGGTCCATTTCACCTTTTTCCAGTTGTCTACTCTTTCGCAACCCCTGCGTATTCACACAAATGTGAGCTTCACTACCAGTATCTAATACCCATGATGAAGAAGTAGATAAATTAACTTCCATAACAAGAATACCTGAAGCAGCAGTCTCACCGCTCTTCCATTTCCTCATTTCTTCCAGGTAGACCTTGCAATTCCTTTTCCAATGATCAGTTTCATTGTAGTGGTAGAAAGTCCCCTCTCTAGGTTATTTCGATGACTTCTTTAAATGTTTAGGTTTGGGTTTAGGCAACATTTGCATTTTACCCTTACCTTTGTCTTTCGAGGCCATCTTATTCCCTTTCATTTTATTCCATTCTTTTGAACCACTAAAACATTAGGAACAACTTTTTTAATGTTTGTCTCAGTTTATTTTAGCATCTCATGCCACTCAGTGATAGTTTTCTCTATGTTGTGCATGTTTAAGTTTACTACAAACTGATCGTACTCTGAAGGCAGTGATGCTAAGATCATATCTGTAGCGAGTTCCTTACTGATAGGAGCTCCTAGCCTTTCAAGATGCTCAATGTAGCCCTTCATCTTAAGCATGATCACTCACAGAAGTACATGAAGACATTTTACAACCATTCAATGCCTTCGTAGTGGCAAACCTCTCCTGAAGGGCTTGCTCTTGGAACATTTCCTTAAGCTGACCCATCATTTCATAAGTTTCCATGTCCTCGAACTGTATTTGCAGCTCCGAGTTCATGGTTTCTAGCATAAGGCATGTCATATCCAAATAATCATTCATATGCTTATTATAAGCATCTTTTTAAGCTTTGGTGGCGATTGATTCCGGTTCATCGGGAATTGGGTTTTCCAGAATGTACTGCTTCTTTTCAGCTTTGAGAACAATTCTCAAGTTCCTTGACCAATCAAGGTAATTAGTGCCAGAAAGTTTTTCTTTGTCAAGAATTGATCACAATGAGTTTGTTGATTGACGCCATTGATTCTACAATATTTAATATGCAAAGTTATTCGTGAGATATATTGATTTTAAAATCTAACGATCAAGTAAATGCAAGCACAGCTATGGCATGTCCCTCGCAAATAAAAGAAGTTTAGTTTTTAACAATAGAGATGACATCTTATGTCAACATGTTAGTCTCAAATATTATGTATCACATACACATATATGAATTATAATCTAACGATCAAACAACCACAGACAGAGCTTTGGCATGTCCCCTATAATTAAAAAATGCTTTAGATTATCATTTGGGATAACATATCATGTTGTTTTAATCGTATTAATCCCAAATAAGTCATAGGTCCAAAACCGTTTTGTATAACCTATATAAGTCTTAACCATTTAAAACATATGTATAAGCTTGTTTATTCATCTCGCCTCCTTAAGATAAAATCCATACACCCTATTTTGGTAGACCCATATTAGAAATGATCAAAAGTTTGACGAGTGTTGTGAAATGGTTGGCTCTTCAGACTTATGTTTCATATCAATTGATTTAATAAAACTATTTTATCAAAATTGATTATCTCAACATTATTAGCATGTATCTCATACATGTAAACGTTTTAATGAGTTTGATTTATTTGGCAATAATGATTATTAAGCAAATAAAATAAATATGATGCATCTCATACAACCATATGCTAATTTAAATATGACGCATCTCATACATTCACATGAACAATTTGGTGTGGTATGGTATAGCCATAGATCTTATTATGATATTCGTTAATATCAATAGGTCGTTCGATGTAATCTTCGATAATGCCTTTCTTCTTGAATTCCTTGTAAGTAGCTCGTCTCATTCGTCTTCCTCTTATAGCTAGAACTATTCTAAACTATATCTTTATATTTTGTAATAGAAACCTCGAGTTACATTCGAGGGGAGTAAGATGGGAAGAGAAATTACAACAAGATAATAGGAAGGCACGACATACAACTCGTATTGTGAATATTACAACCATAATCGAATCATCAATCTCATTGATCTAGTATGGCTATACCAACCACGATGCATTAACTATTTAAGCATTCACAAGTACATATAATATATAAAATGTACCAAATATCGACCATCGATAAGTTATATAATATATAAAATATGCCAAATATCGACAATCAATAAATTATAAAGTTCCGAGGCCTTTAACTTCGAACGGGGTAAAACGGGAAATTAATTTCCAGGAATACACGAAGAAAACGAGGCTGAAACGGGTCCGGAAGTGGCTTGGACCGCGGTCCGAGCAGCCTGGACCGTGGTCCATTGGTCCAGACCGCACTAGCACACACAGGGCTGGACCGCGATCTGCTCCCCTTGGACCGCATGGCAGCTTACTATTTTCTACACCATGAGGTACTTTTGAGTTTTTGAGTATACATCTTACGTATACTTCATGTATACATCTTATGTATATAACAACTAATACCTTTTGATCAATATAAATGTATAAATCACATAGATCAAATCTATATTTATATAACCTCGGAATCAAAATATAATTATGTTCATATGAAATTTTTAAAGGAGCATAATCTTTACATAAATAATTTTATATTCATATGCACCTCTTAAAATTCATAATCCTAACATAAAATTATATGTAGATCAAATTATATGTTCTTTGATTCTTGGATTATTAGTAGAACTAAATCATCACATGAATCTCCATATATCAAAGAACCATATATGTCAAGATCAAACATATAAATCAAAATATATATCACCATATACATATTAAGATAGGCATCATATATATATATATATATATATATATATATATATATACACACACAGAAACACAAATCTATTAACATTATATATATCACCACATATATAAATATACATAGATAAAATTTATATATCATATATATAAACATCATACATCACATATCTGAACATCATATATCAACATATATGAAAATCGAAACAATAAAAATATATGAGTCGCTCCAATACCACTGTTGGGTTTTTATCGAACTAATAAGATTTATGATCTCATCATATATCGAATAGTGCAGCAGAAGTATAAATATAATATTTAAAACCCTCCGAGGATCCAAGTATATTATCAAAGTACGAAGAACAAAATTGTTACCTCTTGTAGCATGTTTTCGATCGAGCCTTCTAGAGACGTTGCAAGAAGCGAGTGTCCTCTACGGTATCCACACAACGAAAAAGTCCCGAACGTCTAACGGATTGCTAGCTCTGATTCAATAAATATTTCACTTAAATCAATTGAATATAGATATGTTCTTGATTATGGTAAGAACAAGAACACCAAGAATTTTATTCAAATGTTCTTGAACTTTGATCTAAAATAATGTAATATCCGGATTTATTATTATGTATTTCATCTGTTGTTGAACCCTGTATTATTCAGAATTGTGATCTCGATAGTTGGAATATGATATTTCTCATATTTATATCCTTGTACATGAGTACAGCGACATGTAAATTTTCTCATGCAAACACGTGATATCATACGCTAAGAATGTAGCTTAATGTACGTTATCGGCTAAAACTAGTGCACGTTACGAATGAGGAATTGCGTGCATTAGGCAGTAAATTATTGAGCTAGGCAGCTAGCACATGCGCCGACCACACATGGGTCCGGATAAGATTCTCGCGGGTGAACCTGGACAGTTTTGGAGTCAACGCTAATTAGCATGCGCTAAGAATAGTAAGATAGCATGCGCTAATCAGCTAACGTGCATAAACATTATATAAGGGACAACACCCTCATTTCATTTGGTTTATGTTTCCTTCACTTGTTCTTCGTTCCTTGGAAGTCCAAAGAGCCTTTCCTACTTCTTAAACATATATAGACCACCCCTACGTGATCATTGAAGATTGGATGTCACTTGTTATTGATCATTGAAGTGGAGAAACATCTTGATTTGGCAAACAAGCAACCGGAGTTGGATTCTACTTATTGTCTCGGTGTTTTCTTCATATTAAGGTATATTAATACTACTTCCTACCTTGGATTCATGTTATCAAGGATATGATGATTATGCTATTAAGATATTGGGTTCCATTGATGAATTATCCAAACAACATCATGTTTAGAAGTTGGAATGTTTATGCTTAAGATATCATCGTTGGAAACATCATGATTAGCATCTTACTACATCGAATGATGAGAGAAATATTCTGAGATTAATTATCCGTATTGATAACGTTACCATGTTGGTCATAGACGTAAAATTGATATCACTTTTGTTAAACGGACTTAGGAAAGAACCAGGGAAGGGTGCATCCTTTCTTATAAGTTGGAATTGTTAGTTCATCTTCATGGTTAAATCGGGATGTAATGATGATATTGGAATCTTGTGCATCGACCTTCAGAACACCAAACATCCATGAGAATTGTAATCAAGATGGAATAAGTGTTGTGATGACTATATATATTCTTATATCTCGAAGATGTTTGAATCCGTGAGATCAATCGTAATAAGATGAACGTAATACGTATGGAGATAACGTACATTAATCACTGAAGATTTCATAAGCTTCATCACAGTTTAACAATCGTCTGCCCAAGAGAAGAACTGTCATACGTGTTTAGCGTACACTAGAGCTATGTAGTTAACGTATGCTATCGGGCATAAGTTAACGTACGCTACGCTTGGAACGTAACGTGCGTTATATCATCAGACGAGTTAAGTCGACTAATCAGAGAGGAACTATCAATACATAGTTAGCGTACGCTAAGACCTTGTTGTTTACGTAGGCTAACGAAGTAGGATTAACGTACGCTACCAAAGGTACGTAATGTACGTTAAGCAAGTCAGATAGGTTACATTTTATGAACTTCCGACCGTAATTTGGATTGTTAGATGTTCGTACGACTTGAGATGAATTCTATATTATTTATTTTTTTAAGGTTCGAGCTTAGCAACGTGAATGATCGAAGGGGACGACCTTTGAGTGTTTTGATATTCGTGGAAGCTTTATTCTTGTCATCGAACCGAGGCAAGTACTTTAATTAGAATTGTTTATATTATGTCAGTTATATTGTGATTGTATTATGTACATGTGTTGTGATTAAATGTCCACCATGCCTTGATCCGAAGGGAATCATCATGGGAATCTATAGCTGTGTGCGCTGGATCGTTGGACAGGTAGTTCCACCATGCGTTGGTCCGACGGGATCATCATGGGAATCTATAGTTGTGTGCGTTGGATCGTTGGAATACCATCAGTATGTTGAGACTGTTATGATGTGATATGTGTTGTTGTTATTTCTCGTTGGAGAAACTCGTTATGATTATTGTTGATTACATCACTGTTGTATGATTATTGTACTTATACTAGCATCGGTGTGCTAACCCCATCGGGGGTGAACATTTGTCTATGTTTAGAATCCAGGAGAGCAGGGAAACAACCACTGGAGCTGAACGACGACGAGGGTGCAGAGTGATGTTCCGGCCGGGTGTAATTGTCTGTTATTTGCGTTACTTTTAATAAGTACTCGAGTACGTTGTCGTTGTAATAATTGATTTCGGTGATGTTCCTCCTTTGGATATTGTATTTTCGGTATTGATTCAGAACTGTTGTATTCTTAAGTTAGTTACTTGTATATGTTGGTATCGGTTATCATAGTTTCTTTCCTTCAGCCTTATAAATTCTTATATAAAGGATTTACAGCGCTGTAATATTCCTGAATATATCGGGGGTGCTACAGAATATGGTATCGGAGCTAAGATCATGGATATCTTGGCCGTTGGGTTTAAATAGGGGTCATAATAGTCTTTTGAAGTAACCGGTCGTGAATAACATCACTGTACTGCCTACGTGTTCGTGCGGGCGGTGGTTGTAAGTTCCTAAACTCTATCTCGTCTTTTACATGTTATACTCTTTTGTACTTGAGCATTTGAATGGTATTGTTTCCTGTATATTGAGTATTTATGCTTACAGTATGTTGAGAGGCGGACGTGGACGTGGTCACAGTCGTGGATGCGGACGAAAGAATGCTGAAAGGGAAGCGTCGCCTTCTAATCAGGCCAGTCATAGCTCAGGCGAGTCACAAAGATCTATTAATAATGAATCGGAACCTGCTGTGCCCGAAATCCTTCGTCAGGTGGTGAACCAGATGACGCAGTTCGCCCAGGTCGTAGACCGAATGCAGGTGGCGGTAGGATTACAACAGGGAGATGAACAACAAGGGATCCCATACATGGGGAATCGAGGCGACCGATGGCTGCAAGAGGTGGCAAAGATGCAACCACCCAAATTCGACTGCTTTTTTGAGACACCAACGTGGGATCACTGGTTAAAGGAACTGGAAAAAAATTTTGCCGGAATTAATTGCCCAGACGACAGGAGAGCCTCTATTGCCCAGTGCTTTCCGGTAGGGGAAGCGTCCGAGTGGTGGGAAGCCATCCGGCCTATAGATCATGATACTGACTGGACATAATTTAAATTGATGATGGAAGCTCAGTACTGCCCTCGTCCTGTAAGGGAAGCCAGAGTTCGGGAATTTTTCTCCGCACATCCATTAGACGAGCCAGTATCCCAGACGATTAAGACGTTTAACTAACAGATGGCGTTTGTTCGACACCTGGTCAGAACAGACACGGAAATGATGATCCATTTTGATATAAGGATGAAACCATAAATCTAGAGGTACATGTCCGGTTTTGAATGTACCACTATTCGTCAATATCAGGATAAAGCATTAGCGTATGAGATCAAAGAAGCAGCGATGGAAAAGTTTGCAGAATCCAAGAAGCAGAAAGTCTCTGGTAGTTTCACAGAGCACAAGAGCCGTGGGCCCCGCAAGGCCTAGTCATCCTTTCACTCTTTCAAGAAACCTACGCACCCATCTAAGAGCGGAAAGAATTTCGGAGCAGTGTCAGCCACGACGGATACATCTAGGAAGTGCTTTAACTGTGGTCGCCCAGGCCACCTTTGGCGTGATTGTCTCCATACTCCAGTTACATGTTTTGATTGCGGGCAGGAAGGGCACCGTGCGATATTTTACAAGGATGCCATGAAGTTTAATGGAAACCGTACATCTCAGCCAACTCAAAAGGAAGCAAGTAATCAGCAGACGCAGCAAAGTGTTCAACTGCCTCAGAATTTCGGTCGAGGCCGAGGCAGAGGACAATGCGACCGCAGAGGAGCCTCGAGTGTCGGATCTGCTCCCCTACGTCTATACGAGATGAGGAGGACAGATGACCAGGATCCCGCTGTCGCATCAGGTACTGTTCAGATCTTTTCACAGCCAGTTAGCGTTTTATTCGATACAGGAGCTACGCATTCATTTATATCCTTGTCTTGTGTGAATCGTTTGAATATTTCTGGTTTTCATGATTGTGAGCCTTATGTTGTGGGCTTACCGAGTGGAGAGAGTATTGTGGGAAACTTAGAACTAGAGATTTCCCTATATCATTTGGAGGCAGAGAGTGGCCCTCAAATCTGATTGTGATAGAAATGCAAGGAGACGACCTGATACTCAGAGATGATTGGCTTAACCGATATGGAGCTATTGTGAACTACCAAAATAAGAATGTCTCAATGGTAGATGACGATGGTTCCGAAATATTGTTTGAAGGATGGAAACCAGGAAGCTCAGGAAAGATGATCAAGACGATGAAAGCTGTCAAATTGTTGAAACGGGGCTGTACCGGATACTGGTGCTACGCAATGAAGAAAGAAGACGAAAAAGTAGAACTCTCATCCATTCCTATTGTGAACGAATTTCCGGATGTGTTTCCTGACGAATTGCCTGGACTACCTCCACAACGGGATGTGGAATTCACCATCGAGATGGAACCAGGAGCTACACCAATTTCAAAGGCGCCGTATTGTATGACACCGACTGAAATGTACGAGTGGAAGAAGAAACTGGAAGAGTTATTGGACAAAGGCTATATCCAGCCGAGCGTTTTGCCCTGGGGTGCACACGTTCTTTTTGTCCGAAAGAAGGATGGATCGCTTCGACTATATATTGACTATCGAGAACTGAACAAGATGACGATTAAGAATAAATATCCGTTGCCACGGATTGATGATTTGTTTGACCAGTTGCAAGGAGCAACAATATTTTCTAAAATCGATCTGAGATCAGGATATCATCAGCTGAGTATTAAGGAATCTGATGTTCCGAAGTCAGCATTCAGAACTCGTTACGGACATTATGAGTTTGTAGTGATGCCGTTTGCTCTCACTAATGCACCTGCAATGTTTATGCAATTGATGAATCGTGTGTTCATGGAGTATTTGGACAAGTTTGTGGTTGTGTTCATTGATGACATTCTAGTTTATTCCAAGAGCCCGAAAGAACATGCGCAGCATTTGCGGATTGTATTAGAACTTTTGAGAAGCGAGCAATTATACGCCAAGCTCTCTAAGTGTGAATTCTGGATAAAGGAACTAATGTTCCTCGGTCATGTGGTATCAGCTGAAGGAGTACGAGTAGACCCCCAGAAAATCAAAGCAGTTATGGATTGGAAGCCTCCTAAGAACGTGAAAGAAGTCCGAAGTTTCTTAGGACTTGCTGGATATTATCGTCGATTCGTGGAAGGGTTTTCCAAAATTTCACGCCCACTTACTCGACTCCTGCAGAAAACTCAAAAGTTTGAATGGAATGAAATGTGTCAGAAAAGCTTTGATGAATTGAAGAGGAGATTGACGACAGCACCAATTTTAACACTTCCACAGGGAACTAGAGGATTCATAGTTTACAGTGATGCTTTGAACCAAGGACTCGGACGTGTATTGATGCAGAATGATAAGGTGATCGCCTATGCGTCACGACAGCTGAAACCTTATGAAGTGAATTACCCAACGCATGATTTGGAGCTGGCAGCGGTAATTTTCGCCTTGAAAATCTGGAGACATTATCTGTACGGGACTCACTGTCAGATCTTCACGGATCATAAGAGTCTCAAATACATCTTCAGTCAGAAAGAGTTGAACATGCGGCAAATGAGATGGCTGGATCTGATTAAGGACTACGACTTGGAGATTCTTTACCATCCAGGCAAAGCGAATGTAGTTGCCGATGCACTTGCCGCAAGCCTGTTTCTATTCATATGATGGAGACTCTGACCTCCCAGCCCGGCATTCAACGAGAATTGATTCGCGAAGGAATTGAAGTATGGTTGCAAAGAGTCCAAGGACAACTGTGTGTGATGGAGATAACTTCATCGTTAACCGAAGAAATCAAATCTAAGCAAGTATATGATCCTCTGATGATACGGTTACGTGATGAAGTGATCAGGGGAAAGGCCCCAGGATTTGTAATTCATGTTGATAGAGTATTGAGGTTCCAGAACCAACTTTGTGTTCCCGATGTCGATGTTCTAAAGCAGACAATTATGGAGGAAGCTCACAGTGCTCCCTATTCTATCCACCCGGGCACCAGTAAGATGTATAAGGACCTGAAACATAACTTTTGGTGGGGAAATATGAAGAAAGATGTAGCGGATTATGTCTCGAAATGTTTGACTTGTCAACAGGTTAAGATCGAGCATCAACAACCTGCCGGAATGCTGAAGCTGCTCCCAAATCCTGAATGAAAGTGGGAGGACATATCGATGGAGTTTATCATTAGTATGCCGAGAACCAAGACATGAATGAACATGATTTGGGTGATAGTTGATCGTCTAACCAAATCGGCTCATTTTCTAGGCATTAAGGACACTTGGGGACCCGAGAGGTTAGAACGAGTATTTATTTCAGAGATAGTTCGATTGCATGGTACGCCGAAGACCATTATTTCTGATCGAGACGGCCATTTTGTGTCTCATTTTTGGAAAGCAGTTCATAAGGCCTTGGGGACCGAGTTAAACTTCAGTACAGCTTATCATCCGCAGACAGATGGACAATCCGAGAGGACTATTTAAATGGTGGAAGACATGCTGAGGGCATGTGCCTTAGATTGGTCAAATAATTGGGAAATTCATCTGTCGTTGATTGAATTCACCTACAACAATAGCTGGCATGCTTCCATTAAGATGGCACCGTTTGAGGCATTATACGGGAGGAGATGCAGATCGCCCCTATGTTGGGACGATTCATCAGACTTGATCGGAACGGAACCAGAATTGATTGTTCAGACACGATAAAAGATAGCCTTGATTCGCGAAAGGTTGTTGGCTGCCCAGAGTCGACAGAAATCGTACGCATATGTACGCCGTCACCCATTGGAGTTTAGTACTGGAGATCACATACTTTTAAAGGTTTCTCCTACTCGGGGAATCTTTCGTTTCGGAAGAAAGGGGAAATTGAGTCCGAGATATATCAGACCATTCGAGATTCTTGAGAGAGTCGGAGAGTTGTCTTACAGATTGGCATTACCGCCGTCATTGAGCCATGTTCATAACGTGTTCCACGTATCCCAGTTACGGAGGTATATACCAGACCCTAATCATGTTATTGATTTCAGCGAGATCGAGGTCGCTCAGGATGGCACGTTTGAAGAGAGACCGATTAGGATACTTGAGAGCCGAGTTAAGCAATTGAGAAACAAACCGATCGCATTGGTCAAGGTTCAGTGGTCGCGCCACGGAGTGGAAGAAGCCACTTGGGAGATGGAAGAAAGTATGAAGTCCAGATATCCAGAATTATTTTCGTCTTCAGTTTCGGGACGAAACTCCTTTTTAGTAGGAGAGTATGTAATATCCGGATTTATTATTATGTATTTCATCTGTTGAACCCTGTATTATTCATAATTGTGATCTCGATAATTGGAGTATGATATTTCTCATATTTGTATCCTTGTACATGAGTATAGCGACATGTAAATTTTCTCATGCAAACACGTGATAATGTACGCTAAGAATGTAGCTTAACGTACGTTATCGGCTAAAACTAGCGCACGCTACGACTGGGGAATTGCGTGCATTAGGCAGTCAATTATTGAGCTAGGTGGCTAGCACATGCGCCGACCAGACATGGGTCCGGATATGATTCCCACGGGTGAACCTGGACAGTTTTGGAGTCAATGCTAATTAGCATGCGCTAAGGACAGTAAGATAGCGTGCGCTAATCAGCTAACATGCAGAAACATTATATAAGGGACAGCTCCCTCATTTCATTTGGTTTACGTTTCCTTCACTTGTTCTTCGTTCCTTGGAAGTCCGGAGAGCCTTTCCTACTTCTTAAACACATATTGACCACCCCTACGTGATCATTGAAGATTGGATGTCACTTGTGATTGATCATTGAAGTGGAGAAACATCTTGATTTGGCAAACAAGCAACCGGAGTTGGATTCTACTTATTGTCTCGGCATTTTCTTCATCTTAAGGTATGTTAATACTACTTCCTACCTTGGATTCGTGTTATCAAGGATATGATGATTATGCTATCAAGATATTGGGTTCCATTGATGAATTATCCAAACAACATCATGTTTAGAAGTTGGAATGTTTATGCTTAAGATATCATCGTTGGAAACATCATGATTAGCATCTTACCACGTCGAGTGATGAGAGAAATATTCTGAGATTGATTATCCGTATTGATAACGTTACCATGTTGGTCATAGATGTAAAATTGATATCACTTTTGTTAAACGGACTTAGGAAAGAACCATGGAAGAGTGCATCCTTTCTTATAAGTTGGAATTGTTAGTTCATCTTCATGGTTAAATCGGGATGTAATGATGATATTGGAATCTTGTGCATCGACCTTAATAACACCAAACTTCCATGAGAATTGTAATCGAGATGGAATATAGTGTTGTGATGATTATACGTATCCTTATATCTCGAAGATGTTTGAATCCGTGAGATCATTCGTAATAAGATGAACGTAATACGTATGGAGATAACGTACATTAATCACTGAATATTTCATAACCTTCATCACAGTTTAACAATCGTCTGCCCAAGAGAAGAACTGTCATACGTGTTTAGCGTGCGCTAAAGCTATGTAGTTAACGTACGCTATCGGGCATAAGTTAACGAACGCTACGCTTGGAACGTAGCGTGCGTTATATCATCAGACGAGTTAAGTCGACTGATCAGAGAGGAATTGTCAATACATAGTTAGCGTACGCTAAGACCTTGTTGTTTACGTAGGCTAACGAAGTATTCTTAACGTACGCTACCAAAGGAACGTAACGGAGGTTAAGCAAGTCAGACAGGTTACATTTTATGAACTTCCAACCGTAATTTGGATTGTTAGATGTTCGTACGACTTGAGATGAATTCTATATTATTTCTTTTATCAAGGTTCGAGCTTAGCAACGTGATTGATCGAAGGGGATGACCTTTTAGTGTTTTGATATTCGTGGAAGCTTTATTCTTGTCATCGAACCGAGGCAAGTACTTTAATTAGAACTGTTTATATTATGTCAGTTATATTGTGATTGTATTATGTACATGTGTTGTGATTAAATGTCCAGCATGCGTTGATCCGACGGGAATCATCATGGGAATCTATAATTGTGTGCGCTGGATCGTTGGACAGGTAGTTCCACCATGCGTTGGTCCGACGGGATCATCATGGGAATCTACAGCTGTGTGCGCTGGATCGTTGGAATACTATCAGTATGTTGAGACTGTTATGATGTGATATGTGTTTTTGTTATTTTCGTTGGAGAAACTCGTTATGATTATTATTGATTACATCACTGTTATATGATTATTGTACTTGTACTAGCATCGTTGTGCTAACCCCTTCGGGGGTGAACATTTTTCTATGTTCAGGATCCAGGAGAGCAGGGAAACAACCACTGGAGCTGCACGACAACGAGGGTGCAGAGTGATGTTCCGGCCGGGTGTAACTGTCTGTTGTTTGCGTTACTTTTAATAAGTACTCGAGTACATTGTCGTTGTAATAATTGACTTCGGTGATGTTCCTCCTTTGGATATTGTATTTTCGGTATTGATTCCGAACTGTTGTATTCTTAAGTCAGTTACTTGTATATGTTGGTATCTTTTATCATAGTTTCTTTCCTTGAGCCTTGTAAATTCTTATATAAAGGATTTACGGCACTGTAATATTTCTGAATATATCGGGGGTGTTACAAATAACAACTATGAATCTTATTCAATATGTTATTAAAGATCAAACTCACAAGATTAGATGAAGATTAGATGAGTATTCTAAATACTTTCTTGGTCAAAGAATCAATCTTCAAAGATATGAAGATATGTTCTTGATTCTTTTGATTATTCAACTCTTGAATATTATCTCTGTAATATCCGACAGTAATTTCTTATCTACTGTTATATTGTTCGGATAATTTGAGTGTCGTTGTAATCATGTTACATTCAGTTAATGTTTATTGATGTCGGGATATATCATAATAGACTTGATTATGACTATCATTCGCATTTTGGTTGATTTCTTGACGTTGTGTATATTGTTACATTTTTGGGCTAGAATTTATATGTTTAATGTACGCTAAGGCTTTAACCTAGCGTTCGCTATTTCGTTGCCTTTACGTACATAATGATGTGATGGTTACGTACGTAATGCTTGGAATCTTATCTGATCTCACTTTCGGCATGGGGGGTCGGACATGATCCGGATAGATGGCCTTTTCGAGGCAGGCAAGTTGACATACATAATGCCATGGTCCATAACGTACGTAATGATGTTAGTGTTTTGAGACAGTAACATCTGGAGGCAGATTACGTATGTAACACTTTTGGTGTAGCGTACGTAAAGGGTTTAACGTACGCTATCTTCATGTGATAACGTACATGACGGCTGTGCAGTTTATAAAAAGACAGCTTGTATCTTTCATTTGCACGTCTAAACTCCGAGTTTTCTCTTCAACAATCATCCCTCTGCCTCACTAGACCGTTTTTACACCCTTCCAACTTGTGTATGAGCTTTGCATCTTGGATTGGAGCTTGTTGATTAGAAGTTTAGAGTTGTTCTTGTAGCTTGGAATGTGTTCTTGTGTTCTTGGTGGTTGTTCTTCGTTTTTGAAGGTATGTTGTACGATTCTACTCTACATTTTTGTAGTTATGATGTTAGTGATATAGTATACTACACCTACTGTTGATTTAATCAAGTAAAACATGTTTGTAGTTAAGCTTTTTAACACTTATTGATGAATATGGTAATTAAGGGTTTTGAATGAGGTGTTCTTGATGTTTTAATGGTAATGATCATGTTTATTAGAATCATACTCTTCATGCTACATTATTAACATCATTAAGACATTAATAATCCTTAGTTTCATCATAGTTAAGTGTAATCAATGGAATTATTGACATAAAATGTATTAGAACACCTTGATGAATGTTAGAAATTAGAGTGTTGTTCTTGAACCTAAACTTAAACTTCATTTCTATTTTTGGCATAGCCAAGCCTTTGTAATATGATAAATACATTGTTGAAGACAACCAAACTCTTATATGTTCATGATAATCAGTCGTATTAATGCCTTAGGAATATATTGAACATCATAATAAGTTGATAATATTCTTAGGAAGATATTGTTGATCTTGGTGATGTTCTAGGAAAGTTAAACGATATAAGATGATATGAACGAACAAAAATGATTGTTTAATATGTTCTTGATAAATTCTTATTCATATAGAATCATGCGAGTATTTGAGAATATCCTGTAAACCGATCATAAGAATGAATTGAGGTAAATAGAGTTCTTAGAATAGAATTTTGATATCTTGAGATAGTTGAACATTTCAAATTGAATTTAGGGTGTCGTCCCACTGTTAACACCCCAAACTAGGTGGATATTACAGTGCCGTGGACCCCCGACTGGGACCCACCAGGCGAATGAAAATTAATGAACTAAATAATATAATTGTAGTGTCGAACCACATTATATCATTAATTACTCTGATGAGGAGTTTCAAGTACAACACACCCAAGATAATACCGAATATATGTATATTTTATATGGAGATAAAATATACAACACTGAATGAAAATAAGTATCCAAATGGAGATCTGCAGCGGAATAAAATGAAGAAATACGAATGACTGAAAAGGACTGGGGCCCCCTAATAGTATCACTGGGACTCCTCGCCGTCAAAGTTCTCTTCCCGTGCCTTAGTCTTGCCATGACCTGAAAACAACATCCCCCAAGGGGGTCAGTTACACAGAACAACAATCCTCAAGAGTTGAATAAACACAATCATGATATATATTAATTATGAAATGAAGCTGAAGAGGGGCATCGTAGTACACCCGTAATGGTATGTGCATGTGCACAAGACGAGTGTCCGGGCACACCTCTCCTTGTAGCTAATTAGTCTCACGGAGGTACATTACCGTGTGCACAGTCCATTGTGTCGGTGAACCCGATCACATGACTATCACGTGCCCGACTAAAAATTCCACACATCCCCACCCAGCCACGCAATATGAACCCGGAAGGTCATATGAACAAGAATGACCATGATGAATATTAATGAATAATAATCCGACAAGGTCAAGAATGACTCACCCAGATGAAATAATAGTGAAATGACAGATAGCTTATTGAAATGATTGGAACCGTCGTTCCTCGTGAATGAAATGATTATTTGACAAATACAAGTCTCAATACGATTATTACATTATGAATGAATTATGATTATGATTTATGAATGAACAACCACGAAAGGAATGAGTATCCCTTTAACTAAGTAAGAATTAACTTACACAACACCGGTGAAGAATGTCCTTCCACGAACAAACATCTTAAATAAGGTGTCGGTCGCTCGAACAACCTTGAATAACATAATTACCAACAATCCGTTCAATATATGCATCAATCACGATTATAACTAACTCAAAGCATCGATATGACAAAACCAAGTTCATTGGGGCATTATATCAAACACGTTGTAACCAATCTTCGATTGTTTACAACCAATCCTTAATTATACCAATATCAAATCCCCAAGGAGTGTTTCAACCAACAAAACATCTTCAATACCATCAACAATCCCATATGAATATCCAATTCGTGATTTCAAGAACAACTAATCGAAAAACCCCAAATCCAACTCAATATTCAAAGTGTTCTTGAATAATCCTTCAATAATCCAATGAATATTCATACAAACTCATAATCGTAGGTATATCTCTTCATACAACATGATTATAACATCCAAAACATCATATCTCAACACAAAATCGAAATCCAAGATGTTGAAGAATTTACCTTTGAAGATCCAAACACTTCGATCCGGTGAAATCGTGTTAAATCAACTATCCAAGCTTCCCAGTCCAAGATATATGATTAGAACACTCTTATCCAAGTGATCTGATGAAGAAAATTTCTCCCAAGAACTTCTCTCTCGGAACTCAAGTGAAGAATAGGTGAAATGAGTGCAAAAATCCCGTCCAGGTCTATATAAACTGCCGAATGTTACGGCCGTAACTCGACCTACTTACGGCCGTAACCTCTCCAGGTCAACGGCCTTATGGCCATAACCTGCCACATCGTACGGGCGTAACTCGGCCTCGTCGAAAAATCTGCCGACAGACATACAGTCGTACCCGCACATACCTTACGGGCGTATGAAACCTTCGTCGAGACTGACCGGGCAGCCTGCTCGAATCGTACGGCCGTAACCGGCCAAGCCTTACGGCCGTACCTGCCTCAACTTATGGCCGTATGCCGAAACCCTTACGGCCGTAAGCCCTCTTTGTCCGACATGTCCTGAAAACCACGAACGCATGTTACGGCCGTAGCCTGTCTATCCTTACGGCCGTATCTCACCTTCGGCCAAAACATCCTTAAGCCAACGAATGCATGTTACGGCCGTAATGCATGATCAGTTACGGCAGTAACTCACTGCTGGAAATGACAAAATCCGACAACTCCGTCTTCTCGTTATGAAAGGCGAATGATCCAACATACAATACTCGTATGAATATAATTGAGTCCAATAACACGCGATAGATGATACCTCCAACACAAGACTACCAATCACGATGATTATGATAATACTCTCGTCTCGATTCTCAAATGGAGATGAATGACGATCGGTAACTGATACACGGCTAAAATATGCCCACGAAGAATACAGATGAATGAATCATGAGTGATGAATAATTATTAATGAGTGAAAAATACTAAGTGACAATTACTGAATGATAATTACTGAATGATAATGAATGAATTACAACCGGGTATTACAGATATCAATGATTATATGGATGTGTTATTGAGTGAAATGTATTTCATTCAAGGTCGATTGTTCGAGTAACCGATATTAGTCAAGGACCGTTCATTCGTTCGACAAGGGAGGATTATTCTCGTCTCCGTATTGAGGTAAGTTATCTTGCTTGGTTATAATGACGATTGAATTCTTGTGATGGTTATACGTTTCGTGTATATGAAACATTTATTGAATCTGAAATTCGTAGTTCGATATTGTTCTTGATGATGTTCCATTTCTCATCATGGGATTGCATTCCCAAGTTCGTCACTTTGAATCGTTGATCTCGTTGATCCTTATTGTCACTTCGGTGAGTTCTAGATCCTTAATCGGATATGTGATTTATTAAATTCGTTGTCATGTTGTATCGTGACATATCTGGAATCATATCTGCGTGCCGATTGGTTATTATGTAGGATTTTTAGCCAGGCACATATATAGTCATACGTGGATGTTTCCGTATTGGATTGTGCACACGAGACGTAGTTCGTGAGGCTAATTAGGTACATTGTCACACGTATATTCTGGATTTCATATACGTGGTGGACATGTACACGGACACATTTTCGGATCGGGCGTACTGTGATGTTCATCTTGAGCCATATTGTTTGATCGTTCATAGTCCATGTATGATTGGATATGTTCGATGGTTTGTGACTGATTGTTCATACGCCCGAGGGGTATGTTCAATAGTCGGGATGTTTTCTTTGAGATCTAATATATCTGAATTGTATAATGTAGGGAGAATCATTTATCATGTATATCTCAACATGTGTTTTGGGCAAAATACTTGTGTTGTATTTTAGGTCGAGGCAAAGGCAAGGCACGGGAAGAGCATGGTGACGGCGAAGGGTTCGAAGGATACTAGTTCGGGGGGCCCAAGTCTTTTGTTGTCCGGTTATGTTCAAACTGTGTAATGTTACTTTATTCTGCTTCATTCAAACTATTGTCCGATTGTATTGTTATTTGAAGTATATTCCATGTCCATATGGTTTATACTTGTATTTCGGATCATGTGTATAATAAGGCCGTTGAACATACTATTAATAAACTCCTAATCGGAGTAATGACTATTGATTGTGGTTCGGTATCACAAGGTAATACATATTTAATCTGTACTTTGGTATCGCCTGGTGGGTCCCAATGTGGGTCTACGTCACTGTAATAGCCGCCTTTTGGGGTGTTACAATCTTTAAGACTTTGAGAGAGAAATATCAAAATCAGATTTTTTGTTCTCTCTACACAAATATGTCTTCACTTGTGATTTGTCATGTTTGAGGTCTATCATAAGACACTCTTATATAATCCTCTAAGTGGCTAAGGGTTCATCAACCTTTTCACCAACCATAATTAACTGGAATAAAATAGTTGTTCTGCTCGTTTAAGTGTGTGACCCTGTAGGTTCTAATTAATAAGGCAATGAGTATAAAAACATTTTTGCGACCCATAAATCATAAACGGACTCTAGCTAGATATTATGACTACCCGCATTAAAATAATTAATTCGACGGCACAAATGAAATCCCGTTGCTGTATAATATTTAATCCTCTCGTCGCGCGATATCCTAATTAAGTATAAGGCATGGATAAGTCGACCTTATATAGCTTAACTAATATTCTTGACCTCAAGTTACAATTGTCCAGTTCAATATTTATCAATAACTCTTTATTGATCAATTTGAGCATGGCCATGCATTTAAACAATTTAACTTATCAAGGGCGTGGATATCTTCTCCGTTTTATAGGAGGGACAAGTCCCTCTGTACAAACTACTTCCCTATGCATAAATCGTACCGTATCCAATCACAAATTGTATGGTCCCTTGTTACAGAAGATGTTGGTATTGTGTTAAAATATGATACTCATTATGTAGGAAACTGTAGTGTCTTTAGGTAATAAGGACTTAAATAATATATAACAATCAGAGGAATTATAATGACTTAATCCATATATAATTCTCTTTGTTAGGTCATATCCAATACGATGTCTCTACATGTATCTATGACGTGATATAACATCTCATGTTCATGACCAGTAAAACATAGCCATCGTATCACTATCATACTAGTAATCATATTACTAAGGATATCTAGAATAAATATTCTTTAATGCTTTAACGAGCTTTACTATCAAGTCACATACTTGATGATCGTAAGCAGAATATTAATTTAATAATATAATCAATAGTATATAATAATAAATGTCTCCACATTATTATTAAATAGTAGACTTAGAGCATTATACTAACAGGTTGCAACCCCAACCGCTGCTGACGTAGCTTCAAAAGCACCTTATCTTGATATTGCCTTCCATTATGAGCTAGACATATAGCGACGAACCTCTGCACTCATCCGCATGTCAAAATGCCTGATCTTATCCTTTTCCTCCTTAACCTGGTATCCGACAAAAACCAATTGTTGGTTGAAGGTCCTGATGGCTTGTGAGATCGGTACACTCTGGGGTGTCGCAGCAAGAATTCACGAATCTGAGCATCCCGATATGAGGGTGGGCAATACTCAGCTCTCATAATATCCTTAAACTCTGTACATCTCACTTCCCGATCTCTAGGCCTGACAGCTCGCCAACAATCCGAAGCATCTTTGGTCAGGAGGTACTATGCGATGGCCACCTTGCGGTCCTCAGGGTAGTGAACGCCCTCAAACATCTTTCCAACTATACGAGCCAGTGGGTCCCGGTCATAGCATCCGTTGCCCCTTTAAATTTAGGTGGGTTCATCTTCATAATTTCCTGGAACCACTTGCCAAAAGCTGACAGCGCCTGTTAGGCCATATTGGTCTTCTGGATCTGCTGTACTACTTGCGCGAATTGGGTCATTTGGGCGACGACTTGCTGGAGAACGTTAGGAACGTCAGTCCTAGCCGCACCCCCCTTATTCTTACCTTGATCTGACTACTAAGCCTGGCCAGATAAGGATATAGACCCTGCTTCAGAAACATTTGGTGTAGCCTCATCTCTAAGGAGACCTCGACCACATCCACGAATAGCACGCCCTCTCAACATACTGGTAAAAAGTGAACTAATAAGCATAGTATGATAAAATATCCCATACGATGTGAATCCCCTAACTCAATACATTAATCAAATTCAAATGAAGATAGAGATTAGGGAGACTCGTAGCGCAGGTTGCACGAGACAATAGCACCACAGTGATATTTCCTGACAAGAAAAACTACAACGACACGACAAGACAAGACCCAATAACCAACAGCCTAGGTATCTATATACCTAAGCTCTAATACCACATTCTATAACAACCCCAGGCGGAGACTACTGCAGTTCCGTGAATCCATTTCGGGGACTCACAAGGCAGAAATCTGCAACACAATAATATATAGAGACCAGGTCACTAAATTAAACTACGTAACTGGTATCAACCTGCTAGGTCAATAAACAGCCCATTCGTCCCTAACAGACTTCATCATAAGAAAACCAATCCGACGACACTTGTTTAACATACAGACTACCAAATCCGGTTCAACCCTAGCCCACACACGGGCATGGCAACTACATGACAACAACACACTGCAGTCACGAGTAATCAAAAAACTAAGACAATACCAGTAGACAAGTAACTCGGACATCCGGAGGCAATATCACTGGTGCTCTTCATCTTCGTGCTCGCCCTGCGCCTGCTCACCATGGAGTCTCGTACCTGAATACACAAACAATATATCCACCCCCGAAGAGGTCAGCAAACAGTCGGTGCAAGTACAATGATAACATGAATATGTATAACGTGCAGAAAATATAAAACATAACAGTGGTCCATTCATATCACGTCATTGTTCCGGAACAATACGTCTATCATCAAATAATAAAAACCACAGGGTTATACCAGTATCACTCAACTTCATACCCCGGAGCCCTCCTCAGGGCAATTCCCGGTTGGATAAACCGCCGAATGATATGCTGGCTCAGCATAACACATCCCGGATCCCTCGTCAGGCGCATTCCCCAGTTTTACTCGGCCCACACCGTTCAAACGACCACATTTATTTTATAAAACATTACTTTTCAGAAAGTTTATCAAATCATTGTCATTTCATTTCAAAAACATCATAATATAACATCAAATGCAAGATAATACATAAAGCACGATCAAGGTACTTGTCTGGTATTCCAACAAACAGAGAATTTGATTGACAAGAAAATGGAATTGGCGACTCACCGACTTTCGACCTAGAATGAATAATATAATATAATATAATTATTACAAGAGTTCTTGTTATGAATCAAATAAATATTGGAATTCCAGCTTTGGGTTTAGTCGATTTAAGGGTAAAAATATAACCGCTAATACACCTCGCACGTTATAAGGTTTCAAGAAAGTTGTGTTTCAATTTAGGAGTCATTTGGAGGTCGTTTGATCCATTTTGGATCAAAACTAAGAAGGTCGCTTTTCTAACAAAACATGAAAGTGTTTGATCAAAACATAATTTTAAAATCTTTTAAAAAATTTAGGGGGTCAATCTCGGATAACCAAAAACTTGATTTGGGAGTCAATTGTAAAGTACCAAAAAATTTAGTTTTAAGGTTAAATTGAAGATTTAGAAAACTTCAATCAAGTTTATATTTATTTCTAATTCTCAAGCATAGCTCTAAACTTTAAAAATTTATGTTTTCCACCCTAAAGCTTTATACGGCTACCTAATCCTCGTTTTAACATCCTCTCGTCTATCATTACTACACCGGGGACTTTTTTTTATCATCGATTAACATTATTTTTATACATAAAAACACATCAATCCCCCAAGTCCGCAAACCCTGAAACTTACACATAGTAACATACATAACACACACATACCTACATATAATAACACACACACATGGTTTTGCACACATGAAACACATACACGGTGAACAATAAGCACACACACAACCATACAAACTCGGCACACACAACACACACATACATGAGGGCAGCGCACACACACAACTCTTACACATACAGACGCATACACGACAACACACACACACCGGCACACGCACATGCACGAACATACACCTCATAGAGCAACACACACACAACAACACACACGGCACCTCGGCGCACACACACAAATATATATATATATATATATATTAAAACACCTATAAAATATATACTTACGTAAGGATTAAAGGATCCACTAAGATTCTTTTATCCGTTACTCTCTTCTCCTCTCCCGTATTTCTGTTCTCCTCTCTCTCTCTCTTTTTTTTCTTTCTCCCAGGCTGCTCGCAGCCTTCGCCCACAAATATAAGTATGTGTATATATATATATATATATATATATATATATATATATATATATATAGAGAGAGAGAGAGAGAGAGAGATTGATATAGGATCATATGAGAATGGTTTTATGTTGTGAATTGAGAATAAATCTGAACCATTGATTTGTGTGTGATGTACGGTCCAGATTGGCTTATACATGTAATATATGCATTTCGTGCATCAAACTTGCAATGCATAAAAACTCTGCATTATATGCATCAAAATATCAATGCACTAGAATATTACATTCTATGCATACGTTTTTGTGAGAATAAATCTAGGCCATCCATTTAATCAAAATCTATGGATCAAATTCATTCTTATTTCTTAACTTAAGTATCATTCTCACAAGAACCCACATCTCTATCTCTCTCTCTCTCTCTATATATATATATATATATATATATATATATATAGTTGTATATATATCTATATGTATGGTGTTAAAAGTTATATATGTAGGTTTATATATATATATATCATTATAATTTATTATTATTGTTATTTTCCCTCCTGACAACTCGTTATTAAAGCGGTGCCATATAACATATATATAAAATAGCACATCGCACTGCGGAAACTCGGGATCGTCGTACTATAAATAACGCAAAAGTTTATAACTAACTCAAAGCGTCGATATGACAAAAACAATTTCATTGGGGCATTATATCAAACACGTTGTAACCAATCTTCGATTGTTTACAACCAATCCTTAATTATACCAATATCAAATCCCCAAGGAGTGTTTCAACCAACAAAACATCTTCAATACCATCAACAATCCAATATGAATATCTAATTCGTGATTTCAACAACAACTAATCGAAAACCCCCAAATCCAACTCAATATTCAAAGTGTTCTTGAATAATCCTTCAATAATCCAATGAATATTCATACAAACTCATAATCTGTAATATCCGACTGTAACTTTTCATTTTTACCTGTCATTGTATTATTCGGATAATCTGATTATCATGAATCGTTGCATTTAGTATTATGTCGTAGTATTATAGATTTAAATATCATATTGTTGTTATTTCATTTCATATGTGATGATTCGATGTTAATTAGAGAGTTGTATTTTCGGATTTTTCTGTTGATGTAGCGCACGTAACACAGTAAGATTAACGTACTCTAATCATATGCATTAGCGTCGTAAGGTTTCCTCGGTTGCGTCGCTAAGAGAATCAGCGGTGATTGACTTCAAGACGTGAACCCTTTTAACCGTTAGCATGCATGAGATCTAAGTCCGAGTGGCGTGTCGGTGAGAATCTACTTTTATTAGCGTGCGTAACCCATTTCTCATTAGCGTGCGCTAACGGCTGCGATAATCAAGGCGGTAGCCCGTAAGCCGCTTACGTCGTAATATCGGCCAGGATAGCGTCGCAAGGGCATTAACGTCGCTAAATTGTCACGATAGCGTGCGCTAAGGCTGCATGATCTATTTATAGGACCACTGCTTTTCATTTCTTCACGACCCAAACCGAATTTCTCTCTTCACATATCATACCTCTGCACTACCAAAGCAATATAAATCTTCACCAACTTATTTCTAAGCCTTGAATCTCGGAGTGGAGCTCATTTTCTTGGAGATTGGGAGTTGTTTTTAAGCTTGGAATATATTCTCTCATATCATTGAAGTTGTGCTTCATTTCTGGAGGTTGGTGTGTTTTCTTCTCTGCATTATTTTCTTATGTTGATTATTAATGACGAATTATACTTCACCTAGAGTTAGATTAAGCAAGTAAAACATAGTTCTAAACCAACCTTTTTAACACTTTTGATGAATATGTTAAATAAGGGTTTGAGATGGAGGTGTTCTTGATGATATAGTGATTTTAATCATGTTGTAACTACCATACTTATCTTGTTGGACGAATTTAGCTCAGTAGGACATTGTTGGATCGGTTAGCTTCTTCATAACTGGATTTAATCAAGAACTTGATATCATGGAGTGTTTAAACACCATTTTAGATATCTATTTACCTTGAGAAGAACTTGATAATGTTAAAGATAAGATTTGATGATCTAGTTCAGAAATCTTAGAAGCTTTAACAAATCATGATTGTTCAGTTTCACAAGTCTTTGAAGATTAATAAGGATCTTGATAATTTCAACAATAACTTTTCATTAATCTAATGTATTGAGAACTTAGAATATTTTGATCATCATACTAGAATTGGTGAATTCACCATCATGTTAATGAATCCTCCAGCCCTGTAACAAAGACTTTGATAACCTTCATGAGTATGGTGTAATCTCAGAACTTATGAACTTGTTGTTAGCTTAAAAGTCAATTTAAATGAGAGGAGAATGATCATAATGTGCAGATTTTACCTTTCAACCTTTTAATGTTTTGGAAAGTTTAATCATCATAAGATGATCTTAACATCATGATTGGTTATTCAACATACCCTTGATAGAACTCTTGCTTATGATGAACCATGCGAACATTCGGTAAATTTTGTAAACCGATTCTTATAGTTGTATTGATGTTAGAAGGACTCCTGGCATAAGGCTTCAATAATTTGTAGTAACAAACTATTCTAAAGGATTGTAGGTTGACGTCTTACCAATCCTATATTGATAATTATACGAATATGTTTTGAGTAAAATGTATTTCGTTTAAGGTTGTTTGTTCGAGTGAAACTTGTCGAGGACCGTTCGTTCGTTCCGATAAGAAGAGGACTATTCTCGTCTCCGTATTAAGGCAAGTCATCTTGCTTGGTTATAATGATGATTAGATTCTTGTGATGATTATATATTTCATGTGTATGAATTGTCCATGTGACGTTTGTCGTGGTTTGATATTGTCCTTTGTAATACCCGAGATCTTTATTCCGGATTTGTTGGGTTTTCTGGGTTTTATCGGATTGTCATGGTCCTCATCGTAGGAATTTCGTGCCATGTTTGGTTGCGACTTGTTGGGACATGTTTTTGGGAGGCATTTCGGATCACTTTGTGAGTTTTTGAGATTTTGTGGTGTAGCGCACGCTAATGCTTGAAGCATAGCGCACGCTAATGCTTGAAGCATAGCGCACGCTACTGCATGGTGTTTAGCGCACGCTACTGAATGTGTAGCGCACGCTAAACTGGCGATTCGAGCGATCCGGTAGCTACCGGATCGAGGCTGAAACTTTGTTAGCGCACGCTAAGACCGATAGCTAGCGCACGCTATCGACTGCTTAGCGCACGCTCCCTCTTCTTTCTAGCGCACGCTACTCGGTAGGTGCGGTTACGTCCAGGGGCTCTGGTGGTTTTGTGACCCGTTAGCGTGCGCTACGGCTGTTGGGTAGCGCACGCTAACTATGTTATACGCGGTTTCTCTAGAGCGTTGACCCCGTTAGCGCACGCTAATGAAGGGTGATTAGCGCACGCTAATAAGCATCGATATAAATCTTGGGCGGATGACGTAAGTCGTCATTTCCCACTTTTCTTCATCCCTTCCGACGGGAGTGAGATCCAGAGGCGAGTAGGACCGATCTTTTTCTTCTAGCTTCATCATTTAGAGGATTAGTAGATGTTTAACAACATCTAATCGTCTTCTTGGTCCAAATAAAGGTAATCTCTAGTTAGAACCCTATTTTATTTATTTTGTGGTTTTTGCTTGGATTTGTGATTCTTGAACGATCTGATCCGTTAGGTTATTTGTTCTTGTTTGTCTTGACCGTAATCTTGATTTTGTTAACCGTTCATCGATTTTTATCGCCGGATCAACGATTCTTGATTTCTTTGAGAATACTTAGATCCTTGTCGTTTTTAGGATCGTTTGGATTTCGATTAGTGTTATTGATTTGTGGTGATGCTATTTTCGTAGTATTCGTGGGCCGTCAAGTCTTGATCGTTTTGGAGGTTCAAGGTTTCGATCGTGCCCGTTACGTTTCGTCGCTCGTGATATTGAGGCAAGTATCTTGTCCATACGTTTCATGTTTCGTAGGCGTAATTAATGGTAAAGGAATTCGTGCGAAACCCGATGTTTAATGAACGTAAAGGGATCGGTATATTCTCGATAAATGTTGTCTTTCAACGATAATTTATGTACTTCGTGAATATATGTGTTCTCGGAATATGAGTGTTTGATTTGTATGTTGAAAAGATGATATGACCACTTTGAATGAGTTTATTAGACCGTAATCCTTTGACGGGGATTACGTAACGTTATGTGTACTTGTTCGTTAAGAATGTATTACGTGGGATATTAGTTGTTACTCCTTTGAAAGGAGGTTGTGATGTTTAAGTGTTGCTTGGCTTGATGTTCTTCTCATTGTGATGTGATTGCTGAAAGTGATGTGCCTCCGGGTAGGATTGTTGAATCTCCGGGATCCATACTTGCTAGTATGGGTCGGGCGTGACCGTAGGGTTATCCAATCTGGGTATGTCTTGCGGGGACTCCGAGGTTCGGGGCTTGCTAGCCCGATGCCGAGATAACTTGTGGGGTTGTCATCGGGTATGTCTTGCGGGGACTCCGAGGTTCATGGCTTGTTAGCCCGATGCCGGGATAACTTGTGGTTGTGGTATGGAATGGTTCCGTGACTGTTGTCACGAGGACATGTGATTTGGTATGGTTTCCTATTGGGTTATTCACTCGGGTATGTTCTACGGGAGCATCTGAGGTTCGTGGCTTGTTAGCACGGGACGCGAATAATCTTTAGGAACATGTGTTATGTGATTCGGGTCGTGGACCCTGTGGCTTATGATTTGGGTCTTGGACCCCGTGTGTTGTGAATTGGGTTGTGAAACCGCGTTTTATTATTGGAATCGTATTTTGGAAAGATGATTTTGGGCCGTGTCCCCAAGTGTTTTCGAAAGACTTGAGAATTCCTTATTTCCAAATGTTTTCAAACCCCTGAGACCGTAAAATATTTTGTATGAGACACGTGGTTCTTTTCCTACCTTTTTAAATCAAACTGTTTTGATTAAGTGATTTATCTCGGGAATTATATTCAAGATTTTATATTCTTGAAGCACGTTGTGTATGGCTTGTACTTTTGGTTTTATACTTGCACTAGCAAAACAAGGAGTTTGCTAACCCCAGTATTCGGGGTGGATGTCTGTATGTGCGTCCGGTACTTGCGGTAGGCGGGAGCGAATCACAGGATCGATACGAAGGATGATGGGAAACGAAGATACTAATCACGTGAAGACCAATTATAGAGTATTTGGTAGAGTCGTGTTTATTTTCCTCAGATGTGTTATTTTATAGAGTTATGGAAGTGATATTGTATTCTATCCCCTGAGTGGGTATGTGTTAAGAGCAAGGATCTAGTATTTATTTTTATGTGTGTTGTGATATAAGACCATATCGGTCTAATGGTCCTTTATGTAGCCATGTCGGCGATGTGAAGTGATGCATTGTTTTGTATTTAGCCTGGTAGGTCCTCGCGGAGAGGGTCTGCGGCGCTGTAATATTCCCGAGTGGTTTGGGGGTGTTACAGAATATGGTATCAGAGCTTTAGGTTGAGGAAACCTAGGCTGTCGGGTTGAGTTGTGTGTTGTCGGATCTTGTCTTGTCAGGTTTGGTCTAACTGAGTGGTGTCGCGACGCGTCGTCTGAGTTGTCGGTCGTGCTTAGTATCGAGGTGCAACCATCATCTTCGTGCGATCTGTGGATGTAAGTCTCCCTACTTTGTTGTGTCTCGTGCTATACGACTTTATGTAATTCGGTGTTATTTTGTGGAGTTTAATTGTGCCTCGTGAATATTTATTCCATACTTGTTTGATTCTCGTATTGTGTTGGAATAAAGAGTAGTACCGGTATGCATGTATATATGTATACATCCTTGTGTGAAATCGTTTTTACAGGAGTGATGTTTTGGATTGGTTACTCAATAAAAGTTTATCAATGTGATATTTCAATTTCAAATGTTTTGGGGAAGTCACGTAAATTCTATTTAAAAATATCCTTCGAGAAGGAAAAATAATTTGATTTTCGTATGATGACCTCGAGACCAAAGATTTTGAGAATTCAAACTACACATATTATATTTTCGTCTTGCATTGAAAATTTTCAAAATTTGATTTTAAATGCTTAAACGAGGTCTACCAATAGTTTACTTGAGACGTGACTTTTGCCTTCAACTTTTTCGATTAAACGATATGTAGTGAGAATGTAAATTGTTGGCGTTTGGATTCGTATGTTGTTGTTTATATGTAACCTTTGGCGTTTGGCATTATTTGATATATGCTCATGAATGTGTTGCTGAATTAGTATAACTAGCGCGCACTAACGTGGCATGGCTAGCGCATGCTAAGTCTCTGTTGAATCATACCCTAACCGGTCTGAGCAGAAGCTCGGAAACTACATTCTGGCCGTAAGTCTAACTTTTGCGATTGTTAGGCTGACCGTTTGAGACGGTACTCCATGTGTGTTGTTCATGAATAACAACTGTTGGGTGTGGTTATGTGTAATTTGAACTGTGTTCTTGTCCGCTGCGTGTGTAAAGTTCAAAGTGACTTTTTGGGTACTTTTACCAAATAGTGTGTGTTTCAAAATGACCTTTCGTATTTGTAAATTTGAATTATTTCGTTGACCCTTTTTCCCAACTCTTTTGTCGGGCGATTTAACATATATTTTGAAACTATTGAGTTTTCGCGTCTACGCCTTGTAATTTCAAACGGTATTTAGTGACGGTATTTGGTATTTGGAAAATGACTTTTGGGGAGTATTTGGAAAGTATTACCGTCATCGGCCTTTCTGGCATTTTGGAACGTTTTCGAAAATGGTTTTCAACTTGGTGAGTTCCGGCGCGGAAACCGTACAGAAAGTGATTTTGATATAATGGATGATTTCAATTTCATTGCATTTATAAATCGCATAACAACGGTATTATAAATGAAGATTGTTGGTATAATAGTTTGTATATTGTGTTCTATTTGGAATTAAATGGTAATGTGTATATGATTTAATGATGTTGGATTAAAGACAGAGACTTGAATATCTTGCTATGTGTTATGATCTTTCTTTACCTTAGGTTGTTGTTTGTTAGTATGCCGAGGCGAGGTCGTGGTCGTAATCGTGGCGCCGATGGCCACGGGGATCGATGCGGAATCGAGAGAATGCAGCGGGAATGATTTTGGTTTGGGTGTTGCTACTATATTGCAACAAGTAGCGACTCGATGACTCGGTTGACCTGTGGTTCAACGTAGCCTTGACGCGAGTCGAACGTTGGTGTAAATTAATGGCTTCGCGAGGTAGTTCGTATGAATCCCCCTCGATTCGCCGGTCTTTGCGGATGCGTTGGGCTGGGATGGTTGGATTTTCCGGTTGGGAAAGATTTTCGAGGTCATCGGACGTCACGAAGAGCGGAAGGTACCTATCGCTCGCACCTTCTCGACAAGGATGCCGCTAATTGGTGGGAAGGCTGTTAAACCTCGTGATCGTGATGTCACGTGGGCGGAGTTCCAAGCATTTATGGAAGGCCGAGTTACATCAAACCGATTAGAGAGCATAGGATTCGCGAATTCTACTTGGCGTAACCGCAAGATATATCGGTGTCGCAAGCTATCATTGATTATAGCAAACAACTCGGTTATGTGCGAGACCGGGTGAGAACCTAGGAACAGAGAATCCTCCACTTTGTGAGACGGATGAAGCCGGATATTCGCGTGTATATGTCGGGATTCAATTGCACCTCGTTGAGGGTCTATCAAGATCGAGCATTAGCCTGTGAACTAGCTTCGTTATCGTCGGAGCGTGGGCCAGAGTCGAAGAAGCAGAGGAAGTCAGTAGTCCGTGTGGACGGTGAAGGTGTTGGTATTTCTAGTTTTCAATGTCGTAGCCTTTCCATTGTGAAGCTCCATCGCTCGATGCGTGGGCCGAGAGTTCCAAGTCTTACATTCGACTCTGGTAAAGCCGGAGATGTTTTAAGCTTGTAATGTGGCGGGACATGTTCGTGCACATTGTCCTTCTCACTTGATAACGTGTTACAGTGCGGACTCGAGGACACCGGGTTCGATTTTGCGAGATGGTTACCGAGCATTCCGAGGCGAGGACTTGAACTTTGATATCGGGATCGGCTCAGGCGATCCGGAGGGGCGTGGTCTGTCAGTTGCATGTTGAATTATTTCCCTTGCTTTGTTGTTTCGAAATTCAGAGATTGACTTCTTTTATTTGAAGTGGATCGGATTTTGAACTCTGTACTCTCGACTCTGTCGAATCGTTTATATTCGTTAATATTTTCTGATCTTGTCCTGTCCTGTGCTTTTATTGATCGAACGAGTTGTGGTATTGTTTCAGAATGACCCGTTTGTCGTTATGACTCTCCAAATTGCTATTCCCTTTCCTGTGGATCTTATGTGAATGCACATCTTGTTGCCGTCACCGGATCGTATATTATCTCTAGTCGAGATGTGAACTTTGGGGTTGTTGTTTGAGTATTATTGTTCGTCGTGATTCGAACATGATTGATCGACTGTTGTTGTCTCGATCGTTGTAACTCAATCGTTTGATGGTTCGATTTTGTTGATCTCGTTTCGTAATTGTTGAGCGTTAGGACTCCTTCGTAATTTCCTTAAGTTCGGAAATTAGTTTTGTGTTCGATCTTTCAACCCTTGGGCTGTGGAATTTCGTATTGGTTCAGCGAATAGCTCGTGTTTTGTTATCTTTGTTGAATTGTTCAACCGTATTGATTTTCGTTAAATGCGTGTTTTGTTATTTCGGCAACGGATATCGTGTGTTATCCGAGTTTGTTTTGCGTCGTTCGTTCCATGTTTCAAGTTTCGAGGACGAAACTTCTTTTAAGAGGGGTAGAATGTAATACCGAGATCTTTATTCGGATTCGTTGGGTTTTCTGGGTTTTATCGGATTGTCATGGTCCTCATCGTAGGAATTTCGTGCCATGTTTGGTTGCGACTTGTTGGGACATGTTTTTGGGAGGCATTTCGGATCACTTTGTGAGTTTTGAGATTTTGTGGTGTAGCGCACGCTAATGCTTGAAGCATAGCGCACGCTCTTGCATGGTGTTTAGCGCACGCCATCAGATGTGTAGCGCACGCTAAACTGGCGAGCCAGAGGCCCGAGCTACCGGATCGACTGAAACTTTGTTAGCGCACGCTAAGGCCGATAGCTAGCGCACGCTATCGGCGCTTAGCGCACGCTCCCTCTTCTTTCTAGCGCACGCTACTCGGTAGGTGCGATTACCCGAGGGCTCTGGGTGGTTTTGTGACCGTTAGCGCGCTACGGGCCGCTAAGCGCACGCTAACTATGTTATACGCGGTTTCTCCGAGCGTTGACCACGTTAGCGCACGCTAATGAAGGGTGATTAGCGCACGCTAATAAGCATCGATATAAATCTTGGGCAATGACGTTAAGTCGTCATTTCCCACTTTTCTTCATCCCTTCCGACGGAGTGAGATCCAGAGGCGAGTAGGACCGATCTTTTCTTCTAGCTTCATCTTTGAGCGGATTTGTAGATGTTTAACAACATCTAATCGTCTTCTTAGTCCAAATCAAGGTAATCTCTTGTTAGAACCCTATTTTCTTAAATTTGGGGTTTTTGTTTGATTTGTGATTCTTAACCGATCTCATCCGATCGGTTATTTGTTCTTGTTTGTCTTGACCGTAATCTTGATTTTGTTAACCGTTCATCGATTTTTATCGCCCGGATCAACGATTCTTGATTTCTTTGAGAATACTTAGATCCTTGTCGTTTTAGGATCGTTTGGATTTCGATTAGTGTTATTGATTTGTGGTGATGCTATTTTCGTAGTATTCGTGGGCTGTCGAAGTCTTGATCGTTTTGGAGGTTCGAAGGTTTCCGATCGTGCCCGTTAAATCGTTTCGTCGCTCGTGATATTGAGGCAAGTATCTTGTCCATCGTTTCATGTTTCGTAGGCGTAATTAATGGTAAAGGAATTCGTATAAACCCGATGTTTAATGAACGTAAAGGGATCGGTATATTCTCGATAAATGTTGTCTTTCAACGATAATTTATGTACTTCGTGAATATATGTGTTCTCGGAATATGAGTGTTTGATTTGTATGTTGAAAAGATGATATGACCACTTTGAATGAGTTTATTAGACCGTAATCCTTTGTCGGGGATTACGTAACGTTATGTGTACTTGTTCGTTAAGAATGTATTACGTGGGATATTAGTTGTTACTCCTTTGAAAGGAGGTTGTGATGTTTAAGTGTTTCTTGGCTTGATGTTACGCTCATTGTGATGTGATTCTTTGAAAGTGATGTGCCTCCGGGTAGGATTGTTGAATCTCCGGGATCCATACTTGCTAGTATGGGTCGGGCGTGACCGTAGGGTTATCAATCTGGGTATGTCTTAGGGGACTCCTAGGTTCGGGGCTTGCTAGCCCGATGCCGAGATAACTTGTGGGGTTATCATCGGGTATGTCTTGCGGGGACTCAGAGGTTCGTGGCTTGTTAGCCCGATGCTGGGATAACTTGTGGTTGTGGTATGGAATGGTTCCGTGTTGTTGTCACGAGGACATGTGATTTGGTATGGTTTCCTATTGGGTTATTCACTCGGGTATGTTCTACGGGAGCATCTGAGGTTCGTGGCTTGTTAGCACGGGACGCGAATAATCCTTAGGAACATGTGTTATGTGATTCGGGTCGTGGACCCTGTGGCTTATGATTTGGGTCTTGGACCCCGTGTGTTGTGAATTGGGTTGTGAAACCGCGTTTTATTATTGGAATCGTATTTTGGAAAGATGATTTTGGGCCGTGTCCCCAAGTGTTTTCGAAAGACTTGAGAATTCCTTATTTCCAATGTTTTCAAACCCCCGAGACCGTAAAATATTTTGTATGAGACACATGGTTCTTTTCCTACCTTTTTAAATCAAACTGTTTTGATTAAGTGATTTATCTCGGGAATTATATTCAAGATTTTATATTCTTGAAGCACGTTGTGTATGGCTTGTACTTTTGGTTTTATACTTGCACTAGCAAAACAGTGGAGTTTTGCTAACCCCCGAGTATTCGGGGGGTGGATGTCTGTATTGCGTCCAGGTACTTGCAGGTAGCTGGGGAGCGAATCACAGGATCGATACGAAGGATGATGGGAAACGAAGATACTAATCACGTGAAGACCAATTATAGAGTATTTGGTAGAGTCGTGTTGATTTTCCTCCGATGTGTTATTTTATCGAGTTATGGAAGTGATATTGTATTCTAGCCCCTGCGTGGGTATGTGTTCTGAGCAAGGATCTTGTATGTATTGTTCTGTGTGTTGTGATATAAGACCATATCGGTCTAATGGTCCTTTATGTAGCCATGTCGGCGATGTGAAGTGATGCATTGTTTTGTATTTAGCCTGGTAGGTCCTCGCGGAGAGGGTCTGCGGCGCTGTAATATTCCCGAGTGGTTTGGGGGTGTTACATCCTTGACATTATGGGATTGCATTCCCAAGTATGCCGTTTTGAATCGTTGATCTCGTTGGTCCTTATTTTCACTTTGGTGAGTTTTTCTTGATCCTTAATTGGATGTGTTATCCTTTGAGTTTCGTTGTCATGTTGTATCGTGACATATCCGGAATCATATCTGCGTGCAGATTGGTTATTGTGTAGGATTTTTAGCCAGGCACACGATGGTCATGCGTGGATGTTTCCGCATTGGACCGTGCACACGAGACGTTAGTTCGTGAGGCTAATTAGGTACATTGTCCCACGTATATTTCTGGATTCCGTATACGGGGTGGACATGTGCACGGACACATTTCCGGATCGGGCGTACTATGATGTCCATCTTGAGCCATAACGTTAATCGTTCACAGACCATGTATGATTGGATGTGTTCGATATTTTGTGACTGATTATTTCATACGCCCGAGGGGTATGATTAATAGTCGGAATGATTTTCTTGAGATCTATATATGTGAATTGTATAATGTCAGAAGAATTGATTATCATGTATATCTGACCCTGTGTTGGGCGAAATACTTGTATTGTATTTTAGGTCGAGGCAAAGGCAAGACACGGGAAGAGCATGTCGACGGCGAAGGGTTCGGAGGATACTAGTTCGGAGGCCCCACATCTCTTGTTGTCCGGTTATGTTAAACCGCGTTATGTTATCTCCTGTTTCATTTAAATTACTTTTTGGTTGTATTTGACATTTGAAGTATTTTCCATCTCCATATGGTTTATACTTGTTTTTCGGATCCTGTGTGTTGTAAGGCCGTTGGCCATATTTTAATAAACTCCTAATCGGAGAAATGACTATTCGTTGTGATTCGGTATCACAAATAATATTTAATTAACCTGTTTTGGATATCGCCTGGTGGGTCCCAGTGTGGGATTCACGGCACTGTAATAACCGCCATTTGGGGTGTTACAGAAGATGGTGTCAGAGAGTCGTTTTTTTTTATGAGTCATTGAGAAATGAACTAGTATCAAGAGACCTTCGTGTCACGTGTGACCTGTGCAAGCGCCTGACCCTACGAGCTAAATACGGTATGTACTTTATGAGCCATGGTTTAATTACTGGCATGATATTGATATCAGTATGGGTCTCCCTGTTGATCATGTCATTTCAAGGAATTGTGACAGGATTTATCTGATTGATAATCCGAGGTAAATGCTGAATTTATTATACAATTGAAATTGTTCGACTTGACACCGATATGATATTCGGTGCGGCATTCGTGGTATCGATAACCATTTTCCCTTTAATATGTGATTCCTTGTTGCTATTAACTTAGCATGAATTTTGGTATCTTGAACTGTACTTATAGTTACCATTATGATTGATTCTTTCAGTATGGAAAGAAACCTGAGAGGTCGTGGCAGAGGGGGACGAGGCCGCGGAAGGGGCCGAATCCCAATACCTCGAGCCAACAGACGCGCGAATGCGGATCAAAGTTCCGCAGACAGTGGTTCACCTTCTAGGGAACAATCGCACCACAGTGGGCGCGGGGATGCGCGTGTCGATCCTTACGTCGTAATGCAGGGCATGATGACGCAGATGACCCAGATGGGCCAACTAATGGAAGCTATGCAGAGGGCCGCTACTGGCCAGCAGCAAGGGGCTCATCCTCCTCCTGTGATTGGCGGACTCGTGAGTCGGATTATCAGCGACATCTCTCGCCAGCGACCACCGACTTTTGAAGGCTCCTCTGAGCCTGCTGACATTGTGCATTGGATCGAGCATTTTGAGAAACTTTTCCAGATGGTGGTGCCGGAAGAGAATCGCGTCTCGGTAGCCGCGTATTATCTTAGCAAAGGCGCTCATACAGTGGCTTTGAAGGCGGTGATGGTGTTTGCACATGGGAGGAATTTAAAAACCTCATGCTAGACCGTTACTATCCGGGCCACTCCGTGAGGCCAAACCGTCGGAACTTTTGAACCCAGGCCCGTCGGCGACGATGATGTATTATCTTCTTTGAGAAATTCGAGCACTCCTTCCTTTTGCCACGACAATTATCCGAGCAGAGGCCGACAAGATCAAATACTTTCTCAAGAGGCTTAAACCCCGAATGAGAATGCGGTGTTGAATCACCACTGTACTACCTTACCGGAGTTTATCGAGAAGGCTCAGAGTACGAACTCACCGAGAAGGAGATTTCCAAGAAACAACCACGGTCCAACAACAAAAGGTCCAAGAACCAATCGACCGAGAGTAACAGGGGACATTCAGAAGCCCCGGTCATTGCCAAACCCTCCGATCGACCACCCATGGCGTCGAAGCCACTGGATCGCACTCTCGGCGGTCCCCTCATCTCATTGTGTGCTATAACTGCGGAGACCAGGGCATTTCGGCACCAAATGCCCGAAGCCTGCCGTCACATGCCTTACTTGTGGCAAGATTGGTCACCGTGCTCGTTTTTGCGAGGGTGGGCCCGGACATGATCGATGGCGTCTCATGCTCCTATTCAATCCTCTGTCGAGAACTGCACGCCTCCGTCCGCTTCCTATCAGACCACCGGGGCAAATAGGGAATGGGCCGTGGGAATCAAAGTGGTACACACAGTGCCGGAGCGCAAAACCCAGGATTTACGAGATGAAGAGAGCTGATGATCCCGAGGCCAGCATGATTTCAGGTATACTCGAGATCCACTCCCAGCCTGTGTGTGTTCTTTTTGATACCGGTGCTTCACACTCCTTTATATCTTCTTCTTGTTTAAGTCGTTTGCCTCTAGACCATGTTATCAATTGTGAGCCCTACGTGATTGGTCTACCTGATGGTAGAAGAATTATTGGAAATCGTGAAGTCCAGGACTGTCCGATTCGTTTGAACGACCGTGAGTGGTTGTCAAATCTGATTGTAGTCGATCTACCTAAGGATGATATAATCTTGGGTATCGATTGGATGGATCGTCATGATGCAATACTAAGTGTCCGCAAGCGGATGGTTACCGTCACTTCTGATGATGGATTCGAGTGTATTTTTTGAGGTGATAATCCCAGTCGTTCTGGGAGAGTCATCAGTGCTATGAAAGCAATGAAACTGCTTAATCAAGGGTGTATTGGTTATTGGTGCTACATGACCAAATCAACCGATCGACCAGTTGAATTGGCCGACATTCCGGTAGTCCGAGATTACCCCGATGTATTTCCAGACGAGTTACCAGGCTTACCTCCTCATCGTGACGTGGAGTTTATTATTGAGTTAGAACCAGGTACGTCCCCGCTCTCAAAAGCACCGTACCGTATGGCTCCGACTGAGATGCAAGAATTGAAGAACCAGCTTGAGGAGTTGACTGACAAAGGCTATATTCGACCTAGTGCGTCCCCTTGGGGAGCACCAGTGTTATTTGTGCGGAAGAAAGATGGATCTCTACGATTGTGTATTGATTACCGTGAGCTGAACAGGGTAACCATCAAGAACAAGTATCCCTTGCCTCTTATAGATGATTTACTGGACCAACTTCAGGGAGCTTCCGTGTTTTCTAAGATCGACTTGAGATCTGGCTATCATCAGTTGAGGATTCGAGAGTCTGACATTTCGAAGACAGCATTCCGTACTCGCTATGGGCATTATGAGTTCGTGGTGATGCCATTTGGACTGACTAATGCACCGGCAGTGTTCATGGAGTTGATGAATCGAGTTTTTATTAACTACCTGGATCGCTTTGTAGTCGTTTTCATTGACGACATTCTGATTTACTCTCGCGACCACGAGGAGCACGAGAGTCACCTCCACCAAGTTCTCGATACTTTGAGGCGAGAACAACTTTATGGGAAATTTTCTAAGTGTGAGTTACGGATGCACGAGGTTGTCTTTCTCGGACATGTGATATCAGCCGAAGGGGTGAGAGTGGACCCACAAAAGACGGAAGCCATTCGAGATTGGCTACCACCGAAGAACGTGAAGGAAGTTCGTAGTTTCCTCGGCCTAGCAGGTTACTACCGACGATTCGTGGAGGATTCTCCAAAATTTTGCAACCGATGACTAACTTACTGCGGAAGGACAAGAAGTATTTGTGGTCGAAGCATGTCGGCAAAGTTTTGAAGAGCTCAAGAGTCGATTGATTTGGCACTGTTTTGGTCTTACCAAAGGGAACGGAAGGATTTGTGGTGTATAGTGACCAGCGTCGAGGCGAGTGCAGGATGTGTACTAATGCGGGAAGGGAACGTAATCGCCTATGCATCGAGACAATTGCGACCCTATGAAGTTAACTATCCGACCCACGACTTGGAGTTAGCGGCCGTGGTGTTTGCTTTGAAAATCGCGTCACTATCTTTATGGAGTTACTGCCGGATCTTTACGGACCACAAGAGCCTAAAGTACATTTTTACTCGAAGGAGTTGAACATGAGGCAGAGAAGGTGGCTAGAATTAATCAAGGACTATGATATCGAGATCCTTTATCATCCGGGTAAAGCAAATGTGGTTGCCGATGCATTGAGCCGTAAGGCAGTGCGGGGAGCAGAATCTTGAGTCGTTTAACACGCAGGGAATTGCGGTTGGACCTTATGAGGCCGAATTGAAGTTTGGTTACGGCGTGTTCGGGGACAACTTTGCACCCTTGATATTTCTTCGTCTCTCGATGATATGATCAAATCGAAGCAAATTACGGACCCATTCTTATCTCGGGTTCGGGATGAAGTAACCCAGGGAAAGCCCCTGGATTCGTGATCCACGAGGATGGATTGATACGTTTTAGAAATCGAGTTTGTGTACCCGACGAAGAGTTGAGGAACTCTATCATGAGAGAAGCCCATGCTACCCCGTACTCTATTCACCGGGCTCTAGCAAGATGTATAAGGATTTGAAACGAAATTATTGGTGGGGAATATGAAACGTGAGGTTGCCGAATTCGTTTGAGGTGCTTAACACATCGGCGAGTTAAGATTGAGCACCGACCCGCAGAATATCTAAACCGCTCCCGATTCCTGAATGGAAATGGGAGGACATATCTATGGATTTTATCACTAGCTTGCCGACGAGTCGTCGAGGAATGAATACGATTTGGGTGATTGTGGACCGTCTGACCAAATCAGCCCACTTCTTGGAAATTAAGGACACATGGGGCCCCGAGAGATTGGCCCAGCTGTTTATTAAGGAAATTGTGAGACTACACGGTACCCCCAAGAGCATTGTATCAGACCGTGATGGGCGATTTGTGTCACACTTCTGGAAGGCAGTTCATCGTGCGATGGGCACGCAGTTGAATTTCAGTACGGCTTTCCATCCACAGACTGATGGTCAGTCGGAGAGAACCATACAGACTCTAGAAGATATGTTGAGAGCATGTGCTCTTGATTGGAAGGACGATTGGGAAGCCCAGCTACCTTTGGTGGAATTCACTTATAATAATAGTTGGCACGCTTCGATTCAGATGGCACCATATGAGGCATTGTATGGCCGTCGCTGTAGGTCCCCTTTGTGTTGGGACGAACTGTCAGAATCTCTGGGTACGGAACCCGATATGTTGTTAGCCGCCCGTAATAAGATCACTTTGATTAAGAGTCGGTTGTTAACGGCTCAAAGTCGATAGAAGTCTTATGCTGACCATCGTCGAAGACCGCTTGAGTTCGAGGTTGGTGACCATGTGTTAATGAAGGTGTCTCCTACTCGAGGTGTTTTTCGTTTCGGGAAGAGGGGCAAGCTGAGCCCAAGGTATATTGGGCCGTTTGAGGTTCTGGAGCGTGTAGGTGATCTGGCCTATCGACTAGCCTTGCCGCCGACCTTGAGTAAGATTCACAACGTGTTTCATGTCTCCCAGCTGAGGAAATATGTTGCTGATCCGAGCCACGTTCTTCAATTCGAAGATATTGATTTAGCAGATGATCATTAAATGCGAGGAGCGTCACATGCGGATACTCGAGAGGAGGATCAAGCAATTGCGGAACAAGGCGATTCCACTCTTGAAAGTTCGGTGGTCACGACACGGAGTCGAGGAGGCTACGTGGGAGGCCGAGGATAGTATGCGGCGAGATACCCCGAGTTATTTACCCCTTAGTTTCGAGGACGAAACTCTTTTTAAGGGGAGTATGTAATATCCGATTGTAACTTTTCATTTTTACCTGTCATTGTATTATTCGGATAATCGATTATCATGAATCGTTGCATTTAGTATTATGTCGTAGTATTATAGATTTAAATATCATATTGTTGTTATTTCATTTCATATGTGATGATTCGATGTTAATTAGAGAGTTGTATTTTCGGATTTTTTGTTGATGTAGCGCACGTTACGGTAAGATTAACGTCGCTAATCACTGTGCATTAGCGCGTAAGGTTTCCTCGGTTGCGTCGCTAAGAGGGAATCTGGCGGTGATTGACTTCAGCACGTGAACCCTTTTAACCGTTAGCATGCATGAGATCTAAGTCCGAGTGGCGTGTCGGTGAGAATCTACTTTTATTAGCGTGCGTAACCCATTTCTCATTAGCGTGCGCTAACGGCCTGCGATAATCCAAGACAGTAGCCACTGTAAGCCGCTTACGTACGTAATATCGACCGGATAACGTACGCAAGGGCATTAACGTACGCTAAATTGTCCTGATAGCGTGCGCTAAGACTGCACAGTCTATTTATAGGACCAGCCTGCTTTTCATTTCTTCACGACCCAAACCGAATTTCTCTCTTCACATATCATACCTCTGCACTACCAAAGCAATATAAATCTTCACCAACTTATTTCTAAGCCTTGAATCTCGGAGTGGAGCTCATTTTCTTGGAGATTGGGAGTTGTTTTTGAGCTTGGAATATATTCTCTCATAGCATTGAAGTTGTGCTTCATTTCTGGAGGTTGGTGTGTTTTCTTCTCTGCATTATTTTCTTATGTTGATTATTAATGACGAATTATACTTCACCTAGAGTTAGATTAAGCAAGTAAAACATAGTTCTAAACCAACCTTTTTAACACTTTTGATGAATATGTTAAATAAGGGTTTGAGATGGAGGTGTTCTTGATGATATAGTGATTTTAATCATGTTGTAACTACCATACTTATCTTGTTGGACGAATTTAGCTCAGTAGGACATTGTTGGATCGGTTAGCTTCTTCATAACTGGATTTAATCAAGAACTTGATATCATGGAGTGTTTAAACACCATTTTAGATATCTATTTACCTTGAGAAGAACTTGATAATGTTAAAGATAAGATTAGATGATCTAGTTCAGAAATCTTAGAAGCTTTAACAAATCATGATTGTTCAGTTTCACAAGTCTTTGAAGATTGATAAGGATCTTGATAATTTCAACAATAACTTTTCATTAATCTAATGTATTGAGAACTTAGAATATTTTGATCATCATACTAGAATTGGTGAATTCACCATCATGTTAATGAATCCTCCAGCCCTGTAACAAAGACTTTGATAACCTTCATGAGTATGGTGTAATCTCAGAACTTATGAACTTGTTGTTAGCTTAAAAGTCAATTTAAATGAGAGGAAAATGATCATAATGTGCAGATTTTACCTTTCAACCTTTTAATATTTTGGAAAGTTTAATCATCATAAGATGATCTTAACATCATGATTGGTTATTCAACATACCCTTGATAGAACTCTTGCTTATGATGAACCATGCGAACATTCGGTAAATTTTGTAAACCGATTCTTATAGTTGTATTGATGTTAGAAGGACTCCTGGCATAAGGCTTCAATAATTTGTAGTAACAAACTATTCTAAAGGATTGTAGGTTGACGTCTTACCAATCCTATATTGATAATTATACGAATATGTTTTGAGTAAAATGTATTTCGTTTAAGGTTGTTTGTTCGAGTGAAACTTGTCGAGGACCGTTCGTTCGTTCCGATAAGAAGAGGACTATTCTCGTCTCCGTATTAAGGCAAGTCATCTTGCTTGGTTATAATGATGATTAGATTCTTGTGATGATTATATATTTCATGTGTATGAATTGTCCATGTGACGTTTGTCTTGGTTTGATATTGTCCTTGACGTTATGGGATTGCATTCCCAAGTATGCCGTTTTGAATCGTTGATCTCGTTGGTCCTTATTTTCACTTTGGTGAGTTTTTCTTGATCCTTAATTGGATGTGTTATCCTTTGAGTTTCGTTGTCATGTTGTATCGTGACATATCCGGAATCATATCTGCGTGCCGATTGGTTATTGTGTAGGATTTTTAGCCAGGCACACGATGGTCATGCGTGGATGTTTCCGCATTGGACCGTGCACACGAGACGTTAGTTCGTGAGGCTAATTAGGTACATTGTCCCACGTATATTTCTGGATTCCGTATACGGGGTGGACATGTGCACGGACACATTTCCGGATCGGGCGTACTGTGATGTCCATCTTGAGCCATAACGTTAATCGTTCACAGACCATGTATGATTGGATGTGTTCGATATTTTGTGACTGATTATTTCATACGCCCGAGGGGTATGATTAATAGTCGGAATGATTTTCTTGAGATCTATATATGTGAATTGTATAATGTCAGAAGAATTGATTATCATGTATATCTGACCCTGTGTTGGGCGAAATACTTGTATTGTATTTTAGGTCGAGGCAAAGGCAAGACACGGGAAGAGCATGTCGACGGAGAAGGGTTCGGAGGATACTAGTTCGGGGGGCCCACATCTCTTGTTGTCCGGTTATGTTAAACCACGTTATGTTATCTCCTGTTTCATTTAAATTACTTTTTGGTTGTATTTGACATTTGAAGTATTTTCCATCTCCATATGGTTTATACTTGTTTTTCGGATCCTGTGTGTTGTAAGGCCGTTGGCCATATTTTAATAAACTCCTAATCGGAGAAATGACTATTCGTTGTGATTCGGTATCACAAATAATATTTAATTAACCTGTTTTGGATATCGCCTGGTGGGTCCCAGTGTGGGATTCACGACACTGTAATAACCGCCATTTGGGGTGTTACATAATCGTAGGTAAATCTCTTCATACAACATGATTATAACATCCAAAACATCATATCTCAACACAAAATCGAAATCCAAGATGTTGAAGAATTTACCTTTGAAGATCCAAACACTTCGATCCGGTGAAATCGTGTTAAATCGACTATCCAAGCTTCCCAATCCAAGATATATGCTTAGAACACTCTTACCCAAGTCATGTGATGAAGAAAATTTCTCCCAAGAACTTCTCTCTCGGAACTCAAGTGAACAAGGGGTGAAATGAGTGCAAAATCCCGTCCAGGTCTATATAAACTGCCGAATGTTATGGCCGTAACTCGGCCTACTTACGGCCGCAACCTCTCCAGGTCAACGGCCTTACGTCCGTGACTAGCCACATCGTACGGGCGTAACTCGGCCTCATCGAAAAATCTGCCGACAGACATACGGTCGTACCCGCACACGCCTTACGGGCGTATGAAACCTTCGTCGAGACTGACTGGGCACCCTGCTCGAATCGTACGGCCGTAACCGGCCAAGCCTTACGGCCATACTTGCCTCAACTTACGGCCGTATGCCGAAACCCTTACGGCCGTAAGCCCTCTTCGTCCGACATGTCCTGAAGACCACGAACGCATGTTACGCCCGTAGTCTGTCTATCCTTACGGCCGTATCTCACCTTCGGCCAAAACATCCTTAAGCCAACGAATGCATGTTACGACCGTAATGCATGATCAGTTACAGCAGTAACTCACTGCTGGAAATGACAAAATCCGACAACTCTGTCTTCTCATTACGAAAGGCGAATGATCCGACATACAATACTCGTATGAATATAATTGAGTCCAATAGCACGCGATAGATGATACCTCCAACACAAGACTACCAATCACGATGATTATGATAATACTCTCGTCTCGATTCTCAAACAGAGATGAATGATGATCGGTAACTGATACACGGCTAAAATATGCCAACGAAGAATACAGATGAATGAATCATGAGTAATGAATGATTATTAATGAGTAAAAATTACTGAGTGACAATTACTGAATGATAATTACTGAATGATAATGAATGAATTACAACCGGGTATTACATACTCCCCCCCTTAAAATGAGTTTCGTCCTCGAAACTAAGGGTCAAGCAACTCGAGATAACTCTCCCGCATACTATCCTCGGTTTCCCAAGTAGCCTCTTCGACTCCGTGTCTAGACCATTGAATTTTGACCGAAGGAATCGTCTTGTTTCTCAACTATTTGATTCGCCGCTCTAAGACTCGTATAGGACGCTCCTTATACGAATGATCATCCGCGATCTCGATTTCATCGAACTGAAGTATGTGACTCGGGTCGGCAACATACTTCCGCAACTGAGAGATGTGAAACACATTATGAATTCGGCTCAACGCCAGAGGTAAAGCCAATCGATAATCCAGACTGCCTACTCGATCCAAAATCTCAAACGGTCCAATGAATCTCGGACTCAACTTCCCCCGCTTCCCGAAATGGAAGATACCTCGACTCGGGGATACCTTGACCAAAACATGGTCACCTCCTTCGAACTCTAATGGTCGATGACGATTATCTGCATATGATTTCTGTCGACTCTGAGCGGTCAACAAACGACTCCTGATCAAAGCTACCTTCTCATGGGCGGTTATAAGCATATCGGGTTCGATGCCGATTGATTCTGACAAGTCATCCCACATAAAGGAGATTGACAACGACGACCGTACAAGGCCTCGTAAGGTGCCATCTTAATCGAAGCATGCAAACTATTATTGTACGTGAACTTGATCAATGGTAGTTGGGCTTCCCAATCGTCTTTCCAATCGAGGACACATGCTCTCAACATGTCCTCCAACGTCTGAATAGTTCGTTCTGATTGTCCGTCGGACTGAGGATGAAAAGCTATGCTGAAATTAAGCTGAGTTCCCATGGTACGATGAACTGATTTCCAAAAATGTGACACGAATTGCCCGTCATGATCAGAAACGATACTCTTAGGAGTACCGTGCAATCTCACTATCTATTTGATGAACAACTGGGCAAGTCTCTCGGGACCCCACGTATCCTTAATCTCAAGGAAATGAGCTGACTTAGTCAAACGGTCCACAATTACCCAAATTTATTCATGCCACGACGACTCGTCGGCAAACTCGTGATGAAGTCCATTGAAATATCCTCCCACTTCCACTCTGGAATAGGAAGCGGTTTCAGCATACCCGCCGGTCGCTGATGTTCTATCTTGACTTGCTGACAGGTTAAGCATCTCGAAACAAATTCCGCGACTTCTCGCTTCATATTACTCCACCATTAATTTTGTTTTAAGTCTTTGTACATCTTGCTAGACCCCGGATGAATGGAATAAGGGGTAGCATGAGCTTCTCTTAAAATCGAGTTTTTCAACTCGTCATTCGCCGGTACGCATAACCGGTTCTTAAATCGCAAAAGTCCATCCTCGTGGACCACAAATCCAGGGGTTTTCCCCTGCACCACATCCTCATGGATGCGCAACAAAAATGGGTCTGAACCCTGATTCACTCTGATTGCCTCCTCAAGTGGCGATGAAATCTCTAACATGAAAAGTTGTCCTTGCACTCGCTGTAACCAGACCTCGATCTCGGTCTCAGAAATTCCTGCTAAAGTTCCTTCTGAACTGTTAAATGAGCAAGCATCTGCTCCTGAACGGACTTACGACTCAAGGCGTCGGCGACAACATTCGTCTTGCCCGGGTGGTAGAGGATCTCAATATCGTAATCTTTGATTAGTTCCAACCACCGCCTCTGACGCATATTTAACTCCTTCTGAGTAAATATATTCTTCAAACTCTTATGATCGGTGAATATCTGACAGGTAACGCCATTAAGATAATGACGCCAAATCTTCAATGCGAACACCACGGCTGCTAGATCCAGGTCGTGGGTCGGATAATTAACCTCGTAAGGTCTCAATTGCCGTGAAGTATAAGCAATAACTTTCCCATTTTGCATTAGTACACATCTGAGACCCTGTCCAGATGAATCACTATAAACTACAAATCCTTCCATCCCTTGCGGTAAAGAAAGGACAGGTGCTTAAATTAAATGACTCTTGAGTTCCTCAAAACTCTGCTGACACGCATCGGACCACGTGTATTTCTTATCCTTCCGCAAAAGGTTCGTCATGGGTTGAGCAATTTTAGAAAATCCTTCCACAAATCGCCGGTAATATCCTGCTAATCCGAGAAAGCTTCGGATTTCCTTAACATTCTTCGGAGGTTGCCAATCTCGGATAGCCTCCGTCTTCTGAGGTCGACGCGAACTCTGTCTGATGAAATTACATATCCGAGAAACGTCACTTCGGACATCCAGAACTCACATTTGGAAAACTTTCCATAAAGTTGCTCTCGTCTCAACACGTCGAGCACCTAATGAAGATGAAACTCATGCTCCTCCCGATCACAATAAATTAATATGTCATCAATGAAGACAACCACGAACTGATCCAAATAGCCGATGAAAACCCGATTCATTAACTACATGAATACCGCAGGTGCATTACTTAACCCAAACGGCATTACCACAAACTCATAATGACCGTAGCATGTTCGAAACGCCGTCCTTGCGATATCCGACTCTCGAATTCACAACTGATGATATCTAGATCTTAAGTCAATCTTGGAAAATACTAAAGCTCCCTGAAGTTGATCTAAGAGATCATCGATACACAAACGAAAAGAATCGTCCTTCTTCTTGACAAACAACACTGGTGCTCCCCACGGGGACGCACTCAGTCGAATATAACCCTTCTCGGTCAAATCCTCCAATTGATTCTTTAGTTCCTTCATTTCGGTCGGGGCCATCCGGTATGGTGCCTTCGATAATGGGGACGTACCAGGCTCCAACTCTATCATAAATTCCACATCCCTCGGTGGAGGCAAACCAGGTAGCTCGTCTAGGAATACATCGTCAATCGATAACAATGATACCATGAATGATTGAACACCTCAATTGCCTTAGAATGGCCAATCGACGACAATGATACAATGAATGATTGAACACCTCTATTGCCTTAGAATGGCCAATCGATAATAGTGTTACAATGATTGATTGAACAACCCTGATTGAGTAATTTCACTGCTTTCATCATATTAATGATTCTTTCGGAACAACTGGGATTACCTCCCTGAAATACACACTCGACTCCATCGTCTGAAATGATAGTGACTATATGCTTACGAACTCTAAGGATGGCATCATGACGATCCATCCAATTGATATCCAATATTACATCGTCCTTAGGTAAATCCACCACGATTAGGTCCGCCAACCAATCGCGGTCATTAAGCTTTCGGACAATTTTTAACCTCACGATTTCCAAAAATTCTTCTATCGTCTGGTAGACCAATGACATAAGGCTCACAACTAGTGGAACTATCCAGAAGTAGTATACTCAAACATGACTCGAAAATGAATGAATGCGATGCACCAGTATCACAAAGGGTACACACAGGTTGGGATAGAATTTCGAATATACCTGAGATCATTCGGGCCTCCGGATCGTCGGTCATCTTTATCTCGTGAATTCGGGGATTTCCGGCCTCCGAACCGGATGCTCCTATCTGATAAGTATGAGCTCCGCCTTTAGTTGTTCCCGTCGTCTTAAACAGCACGGACTGAGTGGCCTGATTCTGAACCGCTGATTGCTTCGGGGCCTGAGATGCCACCGGAGTATGCTTGGAGTCTCTTCGGCAGAAACGGACCTTATACCCGGCAATCCCACAGTTATTACACGTGACAGTCTGCCTCAGACATTTCGTGCTGTAATGGCCGTGCTCACCACAGTTGTAACAGGTGATGGCCGAGCTGGCCGCTCGGGACTGAGATTCCGCAGGCTTAGGTGCCGTAGGAGGTCGCTCTGAGAAAGTAGATCCCACACGAGGCTTCTTGAAGGTTGACTGACCGCCTTCGGACTGATTACGCTTCGTTGATTTCTTGCTATCAGATGAATTTTGTTGCTTAGCAATTTCCTTAGCAGTAAGCTCATAAGTAACAGATTTCTCGATTAATTCGGTCAGAGTGGCACAGTGATGATTAAGCAATTGCATATAGGTCATCATGCCCTGCATAAAAATGAGGGGATCGACCTGAACACCTACCGATTGAGCTGTGACCCGATTACGACTTCCTCACGGTGTATGATCATTTCCCGATGAATGAGTGGCAGCATCCCTGCTTGATAAATTGACGTTAATCCTCGCGTTTGTGCGTCTATATACACGAGATTCTGGGTTTCAGCCCGCACCACGGCCTCTTCCCCTGCGTCCTCCGACAGCTCTCTCCATACTGAGGTAGGGAGTCACATGATGATTTTATATCTCGCATGAGTACCGTATTATGATTACGTTATGAAATGATGATACTGAGCATACGCGCTCTAACACAATGATTACATGAATGATCAACTGAGGTGATATGATTATCTGATGATATCCTTGAAATGATTATCTTGAACAAGTTAACAAGATTGATGATACGATCCTCAAGATCAACAACTGAACGGTGAAATGAACTGAGTGATTAATGAGTTAACATGATCGACATGATCACAAATGAAAATTATAAATGAGGATTGTTTACTGTTGAATGATGAATGAGTGATTCTTATTGCGAGAAATTATACCATGACGTCAGAAATCTTACTGTTCTTTGGTCTGAGGGGCTCGGCTCTTGCATGGGTCACACGTGACGCGAAAGTCCAATGATTCTAGTCTGATGAACGATGATTTCAAATGAGACATCACTCAGAAGATAGTATTCAAAACCACGCTCCGATACCAACTCTGTAACACCCCAAACTGGGCGGATATTATAGTGCCGTGGACCCCCGACTGGGACCCACCAGGCGAATGAAAATTAATGAACTAAATAATATAATTGTAGCGTCGAACCACATTATATTATTAATTACTCCGATTAGGAGTTTCAAGTACAACACACCCAAGATAATACCAAATATATGTATATTTTATATGGAGATAAAATATACAACACTGAATGAAAATAAGTATCCAAATGGAGATCTGCAGCGGAATAAAATGAAGAAACACGAATGACTGAAAAGGACTGGGGGCCCCTACTAGTACCACTGGGACTCCTCGCCGTCAACGTTCTCTTCCCGTGCCTTAGCCTTGCCATGACCTGAAAACAACATCCTCCAACGGGGTCAGTTACACAGAACAACAATCCTCAAGAGTTGAATAAACACAATCATGATATATCTTAATTATGAAATGAAGTTGAAGAGGGGCATCGTAGTACGCCCGTAATGGTATGTGCATGTGCACAAGACGAGTGTCCGGGCACACCCCTCCTTGTACCTAATTAGTCTCACGGAGGTACATTACCGTGTGCACAGTCCATTGTGTCGGTGAACCCGATCACATGACTATCACGTGCCCGACTAAAAATTCCACACATCCCCACCCAGCCACGCAATATGAACCCAGAAGGTCATATGAACAAGAATGACCATGATGAATATTAATGAATAATAATCCGACAAGGTCAAGAATGACTCACCGAGATGAAATAATAGTGAAATGAAAGATAGCTCATTGAAATGATTGGAACCGTCGTTCCTCGTGAATGAAATGATTATTTGACAAATACAAGTCTCAATACGATTAATACATTATGAATGAATTATGATTATGATTTATGAATGAACAACCACGAAAGGAATGAGTATCATTTTAACCGAGTAAGAATTAACTTACACAACACCGGTGAAGAATGTCCTTCCACGAAAAAACGTCCTAAATAAGGTGTCTGTCGCTCGAACAACCTTGAATAACATAATTACCAACAATCCGTTCAATATATGCATCAAACACGATTATAACTAACTCAAAGCATCGATATGACAAAACCAAGTTCATTGGGGCATTATATCAAACACGTTGTAACCAATCTTCGATTGTTTACAACCAATCCTTAATTATACCAATATCAAATCCCCAAGGAGTGTTTCAACCAACAAAACATCTTCAATACCATCAACAATCCCATATGAATATCCAATTCGTGATTTCAACAACAACTAATCGAAAACCCCCAAATCCAACTCAATATTCAAAGTGTTCTTGAATAATCCTTCAATAATCCAATGAATATTCATACAAACTCATAATTGTAGGTATATCTCTTCATAAAACATGATTATAACATCCAAAACATCATATCTCAACACAAAATCGAAATCCAAGATGTTGAAGAATTTACCTTTGAAGATCCAAACACTTCGATCCGGTGAAATCGTATTAAATCGACTATCCAAGCTTCCCAATCCAAGATATATGCTTAGAACATTCTTACCCAAGTGATGTGATGAAGAAAATTTCTCCCAAGAACTTCTCTCTCGGAACTCAAGTGAAGAAGGGGTGAAATGAGTGCAAAATCCTGTCCAGGTCTATATAAACTGCCGAATGTTACGGCCATAACTCGGCCTACTTACGGCCGCAACCTCTCTAGGTCAACGGCCTTACGGCCGTGACCAGCCACATCGTACGGGCGTAACTCGGCCTCATCAAAAAATCTACCGACAGACATACGGCCGTACCCGCACATGCCTTACGGGCGTATGAAACCTTCGTCGAGACTGACTGGGCACCCTGCTCGAATCGTACGGCCGTAACCGGCCAAGCCTTACGGCCATACTTGCCTCAACTTACGGCCGTATGCCGAAACCCTTACGGCCGTAAGCCCTCTTCGTCCGACATGTCCTGAAGACCACGAACGCATGTTACGCCCGTAGTCTGTCTATCCTTACGGCCGTATCTCACCTTCGGCCAAAACATCCTTAAGCCAACGAATGCATGTTACGACCGTAATGCATGATCAGTTACAGCAGTAACTCACTGCTGGAAATGACAAAATCCGACAACTCTATCTTCTCATTATGAAAGGCGAATGATCCGACATACAATACTCGTATGAATAGAATTGAGTCTAATAACACGCGATAGATGATACCTCCAACACAAGACTACCAATCATGATGATTATGATAATACTCTCATCTCGATTCTCAAACGGAGATGAATGATGATTGGTAACTGATACACGGCTAAAATATGCCAACGAAGAATACAGATGAATGAATCATGAGTGATGAATGATTATTAATGAGTGAAAATTACTGAGTGACAATTACTGAATGATAATTACTGAATGATAATGAATGAATTACAACTGGATATTACATACTCCCCCCTTAAAATGAGTTTCGTCCTCGAAACTAAGGGTCAAGCAACTCGGGATAACTCTCCCGCATACTATCCTCGGTTTACCAAGTAGCCTCTTCGACTCCGTGTTTAGACCATTGAACTTTGACCGAAGGAATCGTCTTGTTTCTCAACTGTTTGATTCGCCGCTCTAAGAATCGTATAGGACGCTCCTCATATGAATGATCATCCGTGATCTAGATTTTATCGAACTGAAGTATGTGACTCGGGTCGGCAACATACTTCTGCAACTGAGAGACGTGAAACACATTATGAATTCGGCTCAACGCCGGAGGTAAAGCCAATCGATAATCCAGACTGCCTACTCGATCCAAAATCTCAAACGGTCCAACGAATCTCGGACTCAACTTTCCCCGCTTCCCGAAATGGAAGATACCTCGACTCGGGGATACCTTGACCAAAATGTGGTCACCTCCCTCGAACTCTAATGGTCGACGATGATTATCTGCATATGATTTCTATCGGCTCTGAGCGGTCAACAAACGACTCCTGATCAAAGCTACCTTCTCACGGGCGGCTATAAGCATATCAGGTTCGATGCCGATTGATTCTGACAAGTCATCCTACACAAAGGAGATTGACAATGACGACCGTACAAGGCCTCGTAAGGTGCCATCTTAATCAAAGCATGCAAACTATTATTGTACGTGAACTCGATCAATGGTAGTTGGGCTTCCCGATCGTCTTTCTAATTGAGGACACATGCTCTCAACATATCCTCCAACATCTGAATAGTTCATTCTGATTGTTCGTCGGACTGAGGATGAAAAGCTGTGCTGAAATTAAGTTGAGTTCCCATGGTACGATGAATTGATTTCCAAAAATGTGACACGAATCACCCGTCACGATCAGAAACGATACTCTTAGGAGTACCGTGCAATCTCACTATCTATTTGATGAACAACTGGGCAAGTCTCTCGGGACCCCACGTATCCTTAATCTCAAGGAAATGAGCTGACTTAGTCAAACGGTCCACAATCCCAAATTGTATTCACGCCACGACGACTCGTCGGTAAACTCGTGATGAAGTCCATTGAAATATCCTCCCACTTCCACTATGGAATAGGGAGCGGTTTCAGCATACCCGCCGGTCGCTGATGTTCTATCTTGACTTGCTGACAGGTTAAGCATCTCGAAACAAATTCCGCGACTTCTCGCTTCATATTACTCCACCAGTAATTTTGTTTTAAGTCTTTGTACATCTTGCTAGACCCCGGATGAATGGAATAAGGGGTAGCATTGATAAGTGTCAGTTTTGTACACTTATCCATAGTTTGTATCGATAAAATTCACCCATAATTGAGCTAGTCTACTCATTTTTTGCTTTTAATTTATTAGTTTTAATAATTTTATTTTTATCGGATGATGATCGGATTAAATAACTGAATTACTCAAGAAACAACATGTTTAATAAATATTCTCTTTATTGAATTTTGATATATTCATGTTGTAGGGCTTTTCGAGACGAATTCGGCAGTCTTTCCGGATTCAAAATCAGAGTTATATATCAAAAGTTATCATCCGAAGAAGATCTGGGGCAAAAACGCAAAGTCTGAGAAATTCTGGGCCAAAAACATAACTCTCCAAGCTTCAAATGAGCAAATTTACAAAGCCGAGTTACGGCAGTAACAATCAGGGGTTACGTAGTAAGTCACTTAGTTCTGGCCGTAACTCCTGAATGTTACTAGTAACTCTTGACAGATTACTATGATTTGTCTAATTTTTTATACTTTTTGTGTATTATTGAGGGGATGGCTGGCATTGATCCGATCTAATGTAATAATGCTGGAGTTTTGGAGTTATTAGATGACTTTAGGTGTATAAATAGACCCCTTAGGTCCTTCATCATTCATCATTCATCTTATAATTTTCCATTTTCTTGTAAACTTTTCTTTTTGTGTGAAGAACACACTTGTGTTCTTGAGTGATCTTTGTAAGTGTGGTATAACATATGTTGTTCAGAGAGTTTATTGTTTCTATCTCCTTTATCTACTAAGGGAGTTAGGATCAATTCTTTCTCTTGATTCAACTAAACATGACCAGCAAAGCTTGTAATATGTGTAAAAAACCCTTTATGGGCTAAGTAATCTTTAGTTGGGATTATAAACAAGGTTAGTCATGTTATTTATGTTTGTATAAAAGATCTATTGTGAATTACTTATTATTGTGTGTGATTTTCATTGTTTTAACAATATTTATTTATTTGGCCAATTAATGAAGATATTTATGGTCTTCATATGTTTCGAAAGAAAATATGTTTGATTAGATCAAATGATCTTCACTCTAAGTTGTTCTAGGGGATAGAAATATACCCCTAGTCCTTAGATGATTCTTTGAGTTATTTTCATAAATCCTAATGATATGTATTGAAGCCAATCAACATAGAAATATAGTGGATTGATTCAATATGTAAGGGACGTTTTATAGTTCGAAAGAGAAACCGTCTTTTTAAGGAAAATCGAATCTACACAACATAATAAGTACATTCATCTTATGATCTCCAATACATCTTTTATAACTAATGACGAACTAAGTTTGTAATCCCAACTATTTCATTTTATCGATAATCAATCTATTATTATTGCTATCTTTTTATTTCCTTATAATATTAGAACTATTATTGCAATTTCTTTGCAATTATTAAATAAAACTTTTTAATTGTGTGTTTCACTCATCTTAAGTATCTATAAAAATAGACTAATAGTGTATAATTCAAATTATAACAAAACTTCCTTGTGGGATCGATAAACCGGACTCAAAAAGTCCACTTTACTACTTGATACGATATCGTGCACTTGCGATAGTTACACTAAAAGCGTGTCAAGTTTTTGGCGCCGTTCTTGGGAAGTATAAGTTATATTTGAAAAATTACATTATTAACTATTGTTATAAATACAACTTTTTCTTTGTTGTAGATTCTCTTGTCTATACGAAGGACATACAATCGCGATTTAGTTTTACTAGATCCCGAGATCGAAGCCACATTCAGAAGAAGGCGAAGAGAACAAAAGAAAAACATTATTTCTTCACCATCAATGGCAGACGAACTAAATCCACGTCTCCCCCAAGGAAATGATAACGAAAGAAATCCTCCGGTGGGGGGAATACCTAATGTTCAAAACATTCAACATCAACAATATCCTATTATGCCGGAAATAGATGAAGACAACATGCTCTTTGGGGAATTCATGAACCCCCCATCTTTGAGCGTTCAATCAAGTGTAATCTATCCACCATTTGGAGTGGACAATTTTCAAATTCGCCCAGATGTCATCAATTTCTTCTCCAACAACAACTCATTCTATGAAAGAACCGACGAGAATCCATATCTCCATATTAACCGTTTTGTGGAGATATGTGGAAATTTCAAATATCCAAATGTAAATGACGAGGTGATCAAAATGAGACTTTTCGTGCACACTTTGAAGGACAGAGCAAGAGAGTGGCTAGATACTTTGCCACCACGAAGCATAACAAATTGGCCCGAATTTGTCCAAAAATTCACCACTAAATACTTTCCACCAATAAAAGTGGCGAAACTCAAATACGAAATCTCTACATTTCGTCAACAAGATTCAGAATCATTCCACGAAGCATGGGAGAGATACAAAGATATGCTACGAAAATGTCCTAACCATGGTTTCAATTTGGGAGCACAAGTCAATTACTTCTATTCTGGAATTTTACCTTCATGCCGAGCCAATGTCGATTCATCATCAAATGGCTCACTGGGAAACAAAACTATGAAAGAGGCTTATAATCTTTTTGAGGTTATAAGTGAACAAAGTGCAAGATGGCCAGACAGAAATATCCAAAAGAAACCAAATGGTGTTTTTGAAGTGGATTCTTATTCACTTATGTTGGCAAAAATTGAAGCTCTATCAAAGAAAGTTGAGGAAATGTCTTTTTCAACTCCTCAATCTGTGAAGACGGTGCAAACTCCACAAATTTCAGCTTTTTCATGTGAAATTTGTGGAGCAACTCACAACAGCACTATCTGTCCCTTTGTGCAACAAGAACAGTCACCACCACCACCAGAACAAGTGGCGTATGCTCAGAATTTCCAAAGGCAAGCATACAATCCTTACGGGCCAACATACAATCCAGGATACAAAAATCATCCAAATTTTTCTTATGCAAACAACAACAATGTGTTGAATCCAACGCATCAAGAAAAGAAGCCCGGATGGGAAGAAGCAATCACGAAGCTAGCTGAACAACAACTGAAGTATCAACAACGCAATGATGCTTCAATTAAAAATCTGGAGACACAAGTTGGCCAAATGGCCAAAATACTTTCAGAAAGATCTCAAGGCGTGTTACCTAGCAATACCGAGGTAAATCCAAGGGAAAATGTCCAAGCTATCACAACAAGAAGTAGAGTGCAGTTGCCCAAAATTTCTATGGAAAACCATCTGGAAAAACAAAAAAATAAACAAAATCAAGAATCAGAAAAAGAATCTGATACAGGACCTTCATCTCAAAAAGGTCCAATTGCTACAAAATCTTATGTTCCACCTATCCCATTTCCTCAACGGTTGAAGAATCACAAGCTCGATGCTCAATTCGGGAAATTCTTGGAAATCTTCAAAAAGCTACACATCAACATTCCTTTTGCCGATGCTCTAGCACAAATGCCAAGCTATGCCAAATTTATGAAAGATATTCTTTCCAACAAACGAAGGCTTGAAGAATACGAAACTGTCATGCTAACAGAGGAATGTAGCGCAATACTACAAAAGAAGTTGCTACCCAAGCTAAAAGATCCGGGAACTTTCACAATCCCGTGTACAATTGGTGAAGTGAATTTTGGCAAAGCTCTTTGTGATTTAGGGGCAAGTATCAACTTGATGCCCCTGTCAATTTTCAACAAATTGAACTTGGGAGAAGCAAAAGCAACAACAGTTTCGCTACAATTAGCCGATCGGTCAATCAAATATCCACGTGGGATAGTTGAAGATGTGCTCGTCAAAGTTGATAAATTCATATTTCCAGCAGATTTTATCATCCTCGACATGGAAGAAGATCAGGATATTCCCATTATTCTGGGACGACCATTTCTCGCAACTGGACGTGCTCTTATTGACGTCTATGAAGGAAAGCTAATTCTCAGAGTGGAAGACGAACATGTCATCTTCGATGTCTTAAAAACTTTGAATCAACCCTCCACAGATGAGTATTGTCTAAAAATAGACACAATTGAAGCCATGGTGAACAAGTCTTTAGAGAAAATTCTATCTAAAGATCCTCTTGAGACATGTATAGCAAATTCTCTAACCAGCATGGAAGAAGAATATCACTTGGCCGAAACAGTTAACTATCTAGAAGCACTACCAACCTTAAGAAAGCATTCACATTTTAAAGAATTGGGGACAAGCTCCGCTAAACCCCTCCCTTCTTTACAAGAAGCTCCAACACTTGATCTCAAACCTCTACCCACACATTTGAGATACGCTTACTTGGGCGTTTCCTCAACACTTCCGTTCATCATATCTAACATATTGACCAAACTTGAAGAAGGGAAATTACTAAGGGTATTGAGGAATCACAAAAGAGCAATTGGATGGACTATTGCAGACATTAGAGGAATAAGTCCCTCTATATGCACTCACAAAATCTTGATGGAAGATGACTGCAAACCTTCAATTGAGCATCAACGACGTTTGAATCCAAACATGAAGGAAATTGTGAAGGCAGAGATTCTTAAATTAGTTGACGCAGGAATCATTTATCCAATCTCAGATAGTCCATGGGTGAGCCCTGTACATATGGTGTCCAAAAAGAGTGGAATCACGATCATTGAGAACGAGCACAATGAACTTATACCAACACGACCGATCACAGGATGGAGAATGTGCATTGATTACAGGAAACTAAACAAGACGACAAGAAAAGATCATTTTTCACTCCCATTTATTGATCAGATGCTAGATAGATTGGCGGGACATTCTTACTACTGTTTTCTCAATGGCTATTCAGGGTACAACCAAATCGTAATAGCCCCAGAAGACCAAGAGAAAACAACATTCACATGCCCTTATGGAACATTTGCCTATAGAAGAATCCCATTCGGATTGTGCAATGCTCCAGCCACATTTCAAAGATGCATGATGTCAATATTCTCAGACATGGTTGAAAAATTCATTGAAGTTTTCATGGACGATTTCTCGGTTTTCGGAGATTCATTTGATAAATGCCTAATTCACTTAGGCATGGTCTTGGAAAGATGTGAAGACACAAATCTAGTTCTCAATTGGGAGAAATGTCACTTCATGGTCCAGGAAGGAATCGTACTTGGCCATAGAATCTCACAACATAGAATTGAAGTCGATAAGGCAAAGATCCAAGTAATTGCAAAACTTCCTCCACCAATTTCGGTGAAAGGAGTAAGGATTTTTCTCGGACATGCAGGATTCTATCGGAGGTTTATAAAAGATTTATCAAAAATAGCAAAACCTCTCTGTTCTTTGCTTGAGAAAGATACACCATTCCTTTTCACAAATGAATGCCACGTGGCCTTTGCAACTTTGAAGGATAAACTTACATCAGCTCCAATCATCATTTCTCCAGATTGGACTATTCCTTTCATTTTAATGTGCGATGCAAGTGATTATGCCGTAGGGGCCGTCTTGGGCCAAGAAGGACAAAATGATGCAAGTGATCCATTATGCTAGCAAGATTATGAATGATGCTCAAGTGAACTACACAACAACCGAAAAGAGATGCTTGCGTGGTTTATGCCTTTGACAAATTTCGATCCTACTTATTGGGATCAAAGGTCATAGTCTATACCGATCATTCACTTTGAAATATTTAATGACAAAGAAAGATGCAAAGTCAAGGCTAATCCGATGGGTTCTACTTATGCAAGAATTCGACATAGAAATCGAGACAGAAGGGAACAGAAAACCAAGTGGTGGATCATCTCTCTAGACTCGACCAAAACAATGCTCAAGAGAAGGAAATAAATGAAGTATTTCGGATGAACAAGCTGCTCCAAATCTCTAATATCCAGGGAAAAACAAAATGCACCATGGTATGCGACATCGTTAATTTCCTTGCTAGTGGAATAATTCACCCAAATTTTTCCCATCATCAAAAGAAAAATTCTTCTCCGAGTTGAAATACTATTACGGGAAGATCCTCTTGTTCGAGATGAGGACTGATCAAATCATCCGGAGATGCATACCGAAAGAAGAAATGGAGAAGGTATTAGAAAGATGTCATTCCTCTCACTATGGAGGACATTTTGGGGGTTCAAAACAAGCAAACAAAAATTCTTGAAGCAGGATTCTATTGGCCCACTGTTCAAAGATGCACATACACTTGTCTCAAAGTGTGACCGGTGCCAAAGACATGGAAACATGTCAAAAGAAATGAAATGCCAATGAATTTCATCCTTGAGGTTGAAATCTTCGACGTTTGGGAATTGATTTCATGGGACCCTTTCCATCATCGTTCTCTAATGAATACATCCTTGTGGTCAGAGACTACGTATCTAAATGGGTGGAGGTCATTGCATTACCAACAAACGAAGCTAAGGTCGTGGTAAATTTTCTAAAGAAAAATATATTCACTCGCTTGAACTCCGAGAGTTATTATCGGTGATGGCGGATCTCATTTCGCAATCACCGAGTTAAGGCTCTATTGACCAAATTCGGAGTAAAACACCGTGTCGCTACCTCTTATCACCCACAAACCGGTGGACAAGTCAAAGTTTCCAATCGTGAATCAAACGTATACTTGAGATGACAATCGACTCATCTCGGAAGGATTGGTCGAAAAAGGCGGATGATGCGTCGGGCTTACGTAAGACTTATAAGACACCGATAGGCATGTCTCCATTTCATCTGGTTTTGGAAAAGCTCACACTGCCAGAGAACTTGAACATCGAGCTTTTGGGCTATAAAAAATTAAACTTTGACGAGCAGTTGGTGGAAAGAAAAGGTTGTCATAGATTAAATGAGTTGGATGAAATCCGACTCAACTCATATGAAAATGCCAAAATCTACAAAGAAAAACGAAAAGATGGCATGACAAAGAATTCTAAGAAGAGATTTTAAAACAGGAGACCAAGTTACGCTTTTTAATGCACGATCGCGTCTGCTTCGGGTAAGTGCGATCACGATGGATGTGCCCTTACATGATCAAAGAGGTGTTTTCTCATGGAGCTGGAGATTTATAATACAACCGGGAGTTTCAAAGTAAACGGTCAACGGTTAAAGCCAAATCGGGAGGAGAATTCTCGACAAAGAAAGTCAATCATAATGCTGGAAATACCTAATTAATCTGACGAGAAGTCAAGCTAAGGACGTTAAACAAAGCGCTTATTGGGAGGCAACCCAATCTCTATTATTTCGCAAATAAGTTTGGGGGGAACACGGAAGGATTCAACAACAACAGCAAGGATCAGATCGTTCATAAAATCCAGGGAGTCGTTCTTTCATTATTCTCACACATATAATAATTTGTGAAAAAAAATAATAATAATAATATATATACGGCCGTATCCAAAATAATACGGCCGTAAGTAGAATCAGCATTTTTTATGAATGGTTTATACGGCCGTAACTCCTACATGTTACGGCCGTATCTTAAAACAGGTTCCAAAAAAAAAAAATGAACGTTACATACGGCCGTAACTGCTGCATGTTACGGCCGTATCTTAAAACTTGTTTGAAAAACGAAAGCAACTTACGGCCGTAACTTGTATAGGTTACGGCCGTAACTACTAGTCTGTATTAAAAAAAACGCCCTTACAACACTTTCACAAACCAGACGAGACACAAGGGGCCGGGAGTGCGATTTTTTCCCCCTATCAATCCCTACTTGCTAAAAAACTCAAAATTCCTCAAATCAATTCATTAACTTATCAATATTAACACATAATCATCAGGTTTTCTTTCGATCCTTGTTTCAATTTTTATATTTTTGAGTTTTAGTTGTTAGTTTTTCACTTCATATTTGTTTTTCGATTCTTATTTGTGTTTGATTCGATGATTAAATCTTGTTCATTTGTGAGTATTGTTGATATTTGTGTGTTTATTAGATTCATTGATTTGTGGTGGCTTTATGGATTTGAGTTTGAATAAGAAAAACTTGTTAAAAAACTATGAACTCAAGGTGTCCGACTGTAATATCCGGTCGAAAGTCATGTCATTTCAAACCTTTCATATTCTTCGGATCGTGATTGTTGAGCGAACCCTTGTAATCATTGCTTGGAACCACCGTTTTGGGGGTTCCCGTATTGTTATTTCGTGTTATTGTTGTCCAGACATTGAATCATATTGCTTTTATTCTCTTTCCGGGTCAATTTTCATCATTTTAGGAGACCCGAAGAGTGTGAGCCGCGGCACAAGGAGTGTGCGCCGCGGCACACACATTTCCTATTTTTGGCCGAGCAGGCTGTACCCGGTGCCGCGGCACACATGCGCTGAGCCGCGGCACACTGCCGAGTCATTGCCGCGGCACACCTACGCTGAGCAGCACACCTGGTGTTGCATCCCGGCCAAAACCCGTCTCAGACCGGTGCCGCGCACACTGGTGAGCCGCGGCACACTACCGAAACACAGGAACAATTTTTAGGCTGTGCCGCGCACACATTTGAGCCGCGGCACACAATGCGGTCATTGCATAATTCGGCGTTTTAAGCGAAGATTTCACCATTCTTTCCCATTTCTTCTTCCATCGAGAGAGAGAGTTGAGGGAAGAATTCTTTTCATAGCTATCACTTGGGTGTTGAAGATTTACCACTTTCAATCGGTTGGGAAGCCCGGATAGTCGATCTATCGCGTATTCCTTGAATCATAGAGCTTGGATATTCTAGAGGTAATTCCTTCGACATCTTGACTTCTCGATTTCGTGTGGGTTTTGACGTTTTGGATGATAAAATCATGGTGTATGATGTGATATATGCGTGATTATGGACATGCTTGAGTATTCATCGGATTATTGAAAGATTATTCAAGAACACTTTGAATTTTATGATGGATTTTGGGGGTTTTCGTAGATTCGTCCGTTTTGTCCGATTGAAGCTTGAGAACCTTGAGATTTTGATATATATCTATACCATATGAGTGCTTTCTCCCGATTTTACGGGTTGGATTGTGCCGTTTTCGGACTTGTGGGAGTTTGGGCGATTTCCCAACCTTTAGTTATCCACCCGTATATTTTCCGGAATCGTAGACGAGTTTTAGGAGTCTCTTCGTATAATTTGAGTATGGATAATTAATTGTAATATTCCTTGCGAATCGTTTAGGTGCCTAAGCGCGTTCTCGGACCTACCAAACTCATACCTTTCCTCCGTTCGATTTCTCGATGTCTCAAAGGCAAGTATACATTTATGATTATGCGTTCTCGACTTTGAAAGTAAGAAATATTGATGGCATATCATGATCGAACCGTTTTTACGGCATTCATAGATATATTGATTGGCATGTAATGAACGAACCGTTTTGACGGCATTCCTACATGTATCGGCGTATGAGGTGAACGAACCGTTTTGACGGCATTCACATACGTAACGGCGTATGAGGTGAACGAACCGTTTCTACGGCATTCACATACGTCTTATGAGATTTAGTTATTCCGGAATACTAGTCTTTAATTGATGAATTGACGGATATTGATGAATTGACGGATTACATTTACTTTATTGTCGAGAAGTATTATGTTTCATATTGTTATACTTGCACTAGCTATTCGACGGCTAACCCCTTTATGGGGGAAATACGTTTCATGTATTTCAGGTTCCAGGAGAGCGGACGGGCAGGTATCGGGTCGGCATAAAGATGGTGGGCAAGAGTGATACTGTGTCTTTCTTCCAGTTATGGTTGGAGTTCCGGTTCAGTGTTGTTGTACTGGATTGTCTTTTGAATGCTCGAGTATCGTTTTCCTTTTCCCTTGATGTTCCGGCCTGTGTTGCCGAAGTATTGAATTGTATTGTGATGTCCGTGAATACATCGGTTATGTTTCGAATACCTTTGTATCGTTTTTCATTCTTTTGTGTGTAGACCTCATCGGTCAAAATTTATGGTTGCGCGTATGTATAGCCTTGTGGGTCCCACGGCGGGGCTTACGGCGCTGTAATATCCCTGAATAACTTGGGGGTGTTACAGAATATGGTATCAGAGCTTAGGTCTATGGATACCTAGGCTGTCGGTCTTTTGGGTCGATTGAGTCGTTAAATGTCCACAGTATCACTACTCTGCCATCATCACGGTGCGACCGATACTTGTAAGACCTCTCACTCTCCTGGTGTTTCCTTATTCGTTTTGCTTCCTTTTTTTCGGTATTCTTGAGAATCGGACACTTTGTTGATGCGTGATTGAATTGTGCTTACGTGACTTGTGTGTTCTTCAGTATGTCAGCTGGTAGGGGCCGTGGCCGTGGTCGTGGCCGTGGGCGAGGAAGAGGCCGTGGCGCGGCCGTTTCCATCGGTCGGTTGCGGGTCGACCAACCCCAGTTTGTCGAACTCGGTGCATCCCGATACCGAGAGTCAGCACGACCAGTCAAATGGTCAGGGGAACAACGCAGACGTTGGAGTGGCGAATGCACTTCAACAATTGGCTACCCAGATGACTATTTTGGCCCAAACTGTTCAGCTGAATAACCCGAATCCAAACGCGGATGCCCTGCTTCAGAACGTAATCCGTATGCACCCTCCACAGTTTGGCGGTGCCACAGACCCGTTAGGCTGGGAGGATTGGCTAGCAGAGTTGGAGAAGATTTTCGAGGCGGTTGATTGCCCCGAGGTGAGGAAAGTACCGATTGCTCAGTATTTCCTCACTAAGGAGGCCGCTACTTGGTGGAAGGTCATCAAGCCACAGGATCGTATTGCCTCATGGGATGAATTTAAGGAGCTCTTGGAGGCTGAGTTTTGTCCTTGGCCGGTACGAGAGAGCCGAATCCGAGCCTTCTTCGAGGCTAAACCTCAAGATATTCCCGTTTCGCAGGCAATCGTGGAGTATTACCAACAATTAATCCATGTGAAGGATCAAGTACGTAGCGGCGTGATAAGATCCGTTATTTTGATATGCGGATGAATTTGGACTTGCGGCGTACATGGCGGATTTGCTTGTACAACACCGAAAGAGTATCGGGACGAGCTTTAGCCCATGATATGTTGAGCCCCGACAATGATACCGTTGAAGAACCGAAGAAGCGAGAAAGTCGGGAAATTTTTCCGGCTCTAAGGGTGGCAACTATCGAAGTCACAGACGACTAACTGTTTTGCGGACGATCGTCACGTTCTAATAAAGGGAAGAGGAGTTACCGTCCCACTCCGGTACCTCAAATCGCATGGTGACTTGCTATAATTGTGGTCGTCCGTGCCACTTTAGTTCGAATGCTACTTCCCACTATTAAAGTGTCACACGTGTGGTCGATGGGGCATAGAGCGGTTTATTGTTCCGAGCCGAACCGGACTTTAGACACTCTAAGCTTCGCCCAACACCCTTTGATCAAGGTGTTAATCGCGGCAATCTTTTGGTCAACCTCGCAGAATCTTGGCGGGGCCGGGACGGGGTCGAACGCGGAGGGGGAAACTCTAGCGTCGGTTCGGTGCAACCACGGGTTTATGAGATGCGTCGAGCAGGCGAACCCGATGCGGCGGTGGCTTCAGTACCATCCATATTCTATCCTATCCATCCGTGTACTTTTTGATTCTGGTGCTACCCATTCTTTTATTTCTTTGGAGTGTGTACGCCGTTTGAATATAACTTGTTTAATCGCTTGCGATCCCTTTATCGTGAGATCGCTAGCGGGGATAGGATTGTGGGAATCGGGAGATTAGAGAATTTCCGGTGGTTATATCCGGTATGGAATGGTTATCAAATTTAATTGTAGTTGACATGGAAGGCGAGGACGTAATCCTCGGCGAGGATTAGCTTAATAATCACCAGCGATTATGAATTACCGTACCAAAGTTATCACTATGATGACTAAGGACGGATCTGAGTACTCATTTTTGGGACGTAAGTTGGGCCAATCCAAGTTACTTATCGGTTCCATGAAGGCCGTAAAACTTTTGAATAAAGGTTATGCGGGCTATTGGTGTTATGCATTGAAAGCGGAAGGAATTGAAGTCGATTCCTCTTCAATTCCGGTTGTTAACGAGTATCCCGATGTTTTAGGACGATCTTCCGGATTACCGCGATCGAGAGATAGATTTTTCCGTGGATTTAGAGGATGCGGCCCCGATTTCTAAAGCACCTTATCGGATGGCACCTTCCGAGATGCAGAATTGAAGACTCGGTTAGGAGAACTTTTGGAAAAAGGGTACATCGACCGAGCGCTTCGCCTTGGGGCGCGCCCGTTCTTTTCGTCAGAAGAAGGATGGTTCACTACGTTTGTGCATTGACTACCGTGAGTGAATAAAGTAACCATCAAGAATAAATATCCTTTGCCACGTATAGGCGATCTATTTGATCAATTGCAAGGAGCTGCGGTTTTCTCAAGATTGATTTAAGATCCGGTATTATCAACTCGAGTGAGGAGTCCGACGTTCCAAAGACGGCGTTCGGACGAGATATGGGCATTATGAATTTGTAGTTATGCCTTTTGGGTTGTGAATGCGCCGGCGGATTCATGCGATTGATGAATAAAATATTCATCGAGTATCTCGACAGTGTGTAGTCGTCTTTATTGACGACATCTTGATCTATTCTCGGGATAAGGAGGAACATGCCCGACACTTGCGTTTAGTCTTAGACATTTTGAGAACCGAGCACCTTTATGCAAAGTTCTCGAAATGTGAGTTTTGGTTGGAAGAAGTTATGTTTCTCGGCCATGTGATTTCGGCCAAGGGGTTCGTAGACCGAGAAGATCGAGGCAAGGCTAAGTTGGGCACCGCCTAAAAATGTTAAAGAGGTTCGTAGCTTTTTGGGCCTTGCTGGGTATTACCGTCGGTTCGTCGAGGGGTTCTCGAAACTCGCTCGACCGCTTACAAAATTACTCCGTAAGACCGAAAAATTTATCTGGACGGATGAGAGACAACAGAGCTTCGATGAATCAAGAGACGATTGACTTCAGCGCCGATTTTAACTTTACCGCATGGTAGCGAAGGCTTTGCGATACGGTGGCGCTTGGGTCAAGGCACGGGCCGTGTGCTTATGCGCATGATAAGACGATAGCTTTTGCGTCTCGCCGCTAAAGCCTTATGAGGTAAATTATCCTACTCACGATTTAGAATTGGCCGCCATTGTCTTCGCACTCAAGATTTGGCGGCATTATTTGTATGGTTCACCGTGCGGATTTATACCGACCACAAGAGCACGAAATATATTTTCAGAGAAGGAAGTGAATATGAGGCAGAGGCGTTGGCTAGAGTTGATAAAGGATTATGATCTGGAAATTCTTTACCACCCGGGAAAGCCAATGTCGTTGCGGATGCTTTGAGCCGCAAATCGGCATCTCTTCAAATGCTTGAGGTTCTTACGTCCCAGGACGAAGATTCGTCGAGGATTTAATTGAACAAGGGATCGAAGTGTGGCTTGGCGAGTACGGGGACAGTTGTGTACCCTCGAAATTACTTCGTCCTTGGTTGACGATATCAAAGGAAAGCAGTGGAGTGACCCGATGATTTCTCAAGCGAAGGAAGATGTGATTAAAGGAAAAGCTCTGGCTTTATGGTGCACGAGGATAGTATTTTGAGATTTCGAGGCGGGCTTTGCGTTCGAATGATTTGGAATTGAGACAGAGGATTCTCCGAGAAGCTCATGCTACGCCTTACTCAATCCACCCCGGGACGAGTAAGATGTACAAAGATTTGAAGCGAAATTTTTGGTGGAATAACATGAAGAAGGATGTTACGGAGTTCGTATTACGGTGCTTGACGTGTCAACAAGTCAAGATCGAACATCAACGACCGGCGGGGTTGTTGAAACCACTCCCCATTCCCGAGTGGAAGTGGGAAGATATCTCAATGGATTTTATCACGGGCATGCCGAGAACTCGGGCTGGAATGAATATGATTTGGGTAATTGTCGATCGATTGACCAAGTCTGCACACTTCTTGGGTATTAAGGATACTTGGGGACCGGATAGATTGGCTCGAACCTTTATCGCTGAAATCGTGAGGTTACACGGTGCCCCCAAGACCATTGTTTCTGATCGAGACGGCCGTTTCGTATCGCATTTTTGGCAGGCCGTTCATCAGGCTCTGGGTACTGAGTTGAGATTGAGCACTTCCTTTCATCCTCAGTCGGACGGTCGACAGAGAGGACGATTCGGACATTGGAGGATATGTTACGGGCTTGTGCCTTAGATCAAGTAATGATTGGGAGCTTCACTTGCCGTTGATCGAGTTTGCTTACAATAATAGTTGGCATGCGTCGATCAAAATGGCACCCTTCGAGGCTCTCTATGGTAGGCGATGTAGGTCGCCATTATGTTGGGACGAGGCTTCTGAGCTAGTTGGGACGGAACCAGATATGTTGTTGGAGACCAAGGAAAAGATTTCTATCATCCGAGACCGACATCGGCGCCCGAGTCGTCAGAAATCCTACGCCGATACTCGGCGTCGACCATGGAGTTTGAAGTGGGGATCATGTCTTGCTCAAAGTATCACCGACCGCAGGAGTTTTCCGCTTCGGTAAAAGGAAAACTCGGTCAGGTATATCGGACCTTTTGAGATTTTGGGCGAGTTGGAGACTTAGCTTATCGCTTGGCATTACCTCCGGCTTTGAGTCACGTCCATAATGTTTTTCATGTGTCCCGATTGAGGAAGTGCGTGCGGATCGAGCCACATTATCGACTACGGTGAGATTAATGTAGCCGAGGATATTACCTTCCGGAGAGACCCGTGAAGATCCTTGAGCGTCGCGAGAAGCTGGCTTCGGCATAAGACCATTCCACTGGTTAAAGTACAATGGTCGAGGCATGGGGTCGAAGAGGCGACTTGGGAGACGGAAGAGAAGATGCGGGTGGAATACCCCGAACTATTTATTTCTTAAGTTTGGGACGAAAATTCTTTTAGAGGGGGAGAATGTAATATCCGGTCGAAAGTCATGTCATTTCAAACCTTTCATATTCTTGGATCGTGATTGTTGAGCGAACCCTTGTAATCATTGCTTGGAACCACCGTTTTGGGGGTTCCGTATTGTTATTTCGTGTTATTGTTGTCAGGACATTGAATCATATTGCTTTTATTCTCTTTCCGGTCAATTTTCATCATTTTAGGACCGAAGAGTGTGAGCCGGCACAAGGAGTGTGCGCCGCGGCACACACATTTCCTATTTTGGCCGAGCGTGTGCAGATGCCGCGGCACACATGCGAGCCGCGGCACCTGTGCCGAGTCATTGCCGCGGCACACCTACGCCGAGCCGCTGCACCGGTGTTGCATCCCAGCCCAAAACCCGTCTGCACCGGTGCCGCAGCACACTGAGCCGCGGCACACTACGAAACACAGGAACAATTTTAGGCTGTCTGCACACACTTTGTCTTGAGCCGCGGCACACAATGCGGTCATTGCATAATTCGGCGTTTTAGCGAAGATTTGACCATTCTTTCCCATTTCTTCTTCCATCGAGAGAGAGAGTTGAGGAAGAATTCTTTTCATAGCTATCACTTGGGTGTTGAAGATTTACCACTTTCAATCGGTTGGGAAGCCCGGATAGTCGATCTATCGCGTATTCCTTGAATCATAGAGCTTGGATATTCTAGAGGTAATTCCTTCGACATCTTGACTTCTCGATTTCGTGTGGGTTTTGACGTTTTGGATGATAAAATCATGGTGTATGATGTGATATATGCGTGATTATGGACATGCTTGAGTATTCATCGGATTATTGAAAGATTATTCAAGAACACTTTGAATTTTATGATGGATTTTGGGGGTTTTCGTAGATTCGTCCGTTTTGTCCGATTGAAGCTTGAGAACCTTGAGATTTTGATATATATCTATACCATATGAGTGCTTTCTCCCGATTTTACGGGTTGGATTGTGCCGTTTTCGGACTTGTGGGAGTTTGGGCGATTTCCCAACCTTTAGTTATCCACCGTATATTTTACGGAATCGTAGACGAGTTTTAGGAGTCTCTTCGTATAATTTGAGTATGGATAATTAATTGTAATATTCCTTGCGAATCGTTTAGGTGCCGGAAGCGCGTTCTCGGACCTACCAAACTCATACCTTTCCTCCGTTCGATTTCTCGATGTCTCAAAGGCAAGTATACATTTATGATGGTACGTTCACGACAATGAAAGAAAGAAATATTGATGGCATATCATGAGCGAACCGTTTTACGGCATTCATAGATATATTGATTGGCATGTAATGAGCGAACCGTTTGTGGCATTCCTACATGTATCGGCGTATGAGGTGAGCGAACCGTTTTGACGGCATTCACATACGTAACGGCGTATGAGGTGAGCGAACCGTTTCGTCGGCATTCACATACGTCTTATGTGTTTTTTTTTTTCAGGAATACTAGTCTTTAATTGATGAATTGACGGATATTGATGAATTGACGGATTACATTTACTTTATTGTCGAGAAGTATTATGTTTCATATTGTTATACTTGCACTAGCTATTCGATGGCTAACCCCTTTATGGGGGAAATACGTTTCATGTATTTCAGGTTCCAGGAGAGCGGACGGGCAGGTATCGGGTCGGCATAAAGATGGTGGGCAAGAGTGATACTGTGTCTTTCTTCCAGTTATGGTTGGAGTTCCGGTTCAGTGTTGTTGTACTGGATTGTCTTTTGAATGCTCGAGTATCGTTTTCCTTTTCCCTTGATGTTCCGGCCTGTGTTGCCGAAGTATTGAATTGTATTGTGATGTCCGTGAATACATTGGTTATGTTTCGAATACCTTTGTATCGTTTTTCATTCTTTTGTGTGTAGACCTCATCGGTCAAAATTTATGGTTACGCGTATGTATAGCCTTGTGGGTCCCACGGCGGGGCTTACAGCGCTGTAATATCCCTGAATAACTTGGGGGTGTTACAGAATATGGTATCAGAGCTTAGGTCTATGGATACCTAGGCTGTCGGTCTTTTGGGTCGATTGAGTCGTTAAATGTCCACAGTATCACTACTCTGCCATCATCACGGTGCGACCGATACTTGTAAGACCTCTCACTCTCCTGGTGTTTCCTTATTCGTTTTGCTTCCTTTTTTTCGGTATTCTTGAGAATCGGACACTTTGTTGATGCGTGATTGAATTGTGCTTACGTGACTTGTGTGTTCTTCAGTATGTCAGCTGGTAGGGGCCGTGGCCGTGGTCGTGGCCGTGGGCGAGGAAGAGGCCGTGGCGCGGCCGTTTCCATCGATTGGTTGCGGGGTCGACCAACCCCGATTTGTCGAACTCGGTGCATCCGATACTGAGAGTCGGCCACGACGATCAAATGGTCGAGGAACAACGCAGACGTTGGAGTGGCGAATGCACTTCAACAATTGGCTACCAGATGACTATTTTGGCCCAAACTGTTGGTGAATAACCCGAATCAAGCGGATGCCACGCGAGCGTAATCCGTATGCACCCTCCACGGTTTGGCGGTGCCACAGACCCGTTAAGTGGGAGGATTGGCTAGCGAGTTGGAGAAGATTTTCGAGGCGGTTGATTGCCGAGGTGAGAAAGTACCGATTGCTCGGTATTTCCTCACTAAGGAGGCCGCTACTTGGTGGAAGGTCATCAAGCCACGGGATCGTATTGCCTCATGGGATGAATTTAAGGAGCTCTTGGAGGTGAGTTTTGTCCTTGGCAGTGCGAGAGAGCCGAATCGAGCCTTCTTCGAGGCTAAACCTCAAGATATTCCGTTTATGCAGCAATCGTGGAGTATAACCAACAATTAATCCATGTGAAGGATCAAGTACGTAGCGGCGTGATAAGATCCGTTATTTTGATATGCGGATGAATTTGGACTTGCGGCGGTACATGGCGGATTTGCTTGTACAACACCGAAAGAGTATCGGGACGAGCTTTAGCCCATGATATGTTGAGCCGACAATGATACCGTTGAAGAACCGAAGAAGCGAGAAAGTCGGGAAATTTTTCGGCTCTAAGGGTGGCAACTATCGAAGTCACAGACGACTAACCGTTTTGCGGACGATCGTCACGTTCTAATAAAGGGAAGAGGAGTTACCGTCCCTCGGGTACCTCAAATCGTACGGTGACTTGCTATAATTGTGGTCGTCCGAGGCCACTTTAGTTCGAATGCTACTTCCCACTATTAAAGTGTCACACGTGTGGTCGGATGGGGCATAGAGCGGTTTATTGTTCCGAGCCGAACCGGACTTTAGACACTCGGGCTTACGCCAACACCCTTTGATCAAGGTGTTAATCGGCGGCAATCTTTTGGTCAACCTCGGCGAGAATCTTGGCGGGGGCCGGGGGCGGGAGTCGGAGCGGCTGGGAAACTCTAGCGTCGGTTCGGTGCAACCACGGGTTTATGAGATGCGTCGAGCAGGCGAACCCGATGCGGCGGTGGCTTGGTACCATCCATATTCTATCTATCCGATCGTGTACTTTTTGATTCGGGTGCTACCCATTCTTTTATTTCTTTGGAGTGTGTCGCCGTTTGAATATAACTTGTTTAATCGCCTTGCGATCCCTTTATCGTGAGGCGCTAGCGGGGATAGGATTGTGGGGAATCGGGAGATTAGAGAATTTCGGTGGTTATATCCGGTATGGAATGGTTATCAAATTTAATTGTAGTTGACATGGAAGGCGAGGCGTAATCCTCGGCGATTAACTTAATAATCACCGGGCGATTATGAATTACCGTACCAAAGTTATCACTATGATGACTAAGGACGGATCCAGTACTCATTTTTGGGACGTAAGTTGGGCAATCCAAGTTACTTATCGGTTCCATGAAGGCCGTAAAACTTTTGAATAAAGGTTATGCAGGCTATTGGTGTTATGCATTGAAAGCGGAAGGTGAAGTCGATTCCTCTTCAATTCCGGTTGTTAACGAGTATCCGATGTTTTTAGGACGATCTTAGGGATTACCGCGGTCGAGAGATAGATTTTCCGTGGATTTAGAGCCGGATGCGGCCCCGATTTCTAAAGCACCTTATCGGATGGCACCTTAGAGATGCGGGAATTGAAGACTCGGTTAGGAGAACTTTTGGAAAAAGGGTACATCGAATAGCGCTTCACCTTGGGCGCGCCGTTCTTTTCGTCGGGAAGAAGGATGGTTCACTACGTTTGTGCATTGACTACCGTGAGTGAATAAAGTAACCATCAAGAATAAATATCCTTTGCCACGTATAGGCGATCTATTTGATCAATTGCAAGGAGGCTGCGGTTTTCTCGAAGATTGATTTAAGATCCGGGTATTATCAACTCGAGTGAGGGAGTCCGAAGCGTTCCAAAGACGGCGTTCGGACGAGATATGGGCATTATGAATTTGTAGTTATGCCTTTTGGGTTGTGAATGCGCGGCGGTATTCATGCGATTGATGAATAAAATATTCATCGAGTATCTCGACAGTGTGTAGTCGTCTTTATTGGCGACATCTTGATCTATTCTCGGGATAAGGAGGAACATGTCCGACACTTGCGTTTAGTCTTAGACATTTTGAGAACCGAGCACCTTTATGCAAAGTTCTCGAAATGTGAGTTTTGGTTGGAAGAAGTTATGTTTCTCGGCCATGTGATTTCGGGAAGGGGTTCGTGTAGACCCGAGAAGATCGAGCGGTGCTAAGTTGGGCACCGCCTAAAAATGTTAAAGAGGTTCGTAGCTTTTTGGGCCTTCTTTGGGTATTAATCGGTTCGTCGAGGGTTCTCGAAACTCGCTCGACCGCTTACAAAATTACTCCGAAGACCGAAAAATTTATACGGGACGGATGAGAGACATGAGCTTGATGAATCAAGAGGCGATTGACTTCAGCGCCGATTTTAACTTTACCGCATGGTAGCGAAGGCTTTGCGGTTCTGATGGCGCTTGGTCAAGGCACAGGGTGTGTGCTTATGCGGCATGATAAGACGATAGCTTTGCGTCTCTTGATTAAAGCCTTATGAGGTAAATTATCCTACTCACGATTTAGAATTGGCCGCCATTGTCTTCGCACTCAAGATTTGGCGGCATTATTTGTATGGTTCACCGTGCGGATTTATACCGACCACAAGAGCACGAAATATATTTTCAGACGAAGGAGCTGAATATGAGGCAGAGGCGTTGGCTAGAGTTGATAAAGGATTATGATCGGAAATTCTTTACCACCCGGGAAAGCCATATGGGTTGCGGATGCTTTGAGCCGCAAATCGGCATCTCTTCAAATGCTTGAGGTTCTTACGTCCCAGGCGAAGATTCGTCGAGGATTTAATTGAACAAGGGATCGAAGTGTGGCTTGGCGAGTACGAGGACAGGTTGTGTACCCTCGAAATTACTTCGTCCTTGGTTGTGATATCAAAGGGAAGCAGTGGAGTGACCCGATGATTTCTCAATCGAAGGAAGATGTGATTAAAGGAAAAGCTCACGGCTTTATGGTGCACGAGGATAGTATTTTGAGATTTCGAGGCGAGGCTTTGCGTTAGAATGATTTGGAATTGAGACAGAGGATTCTCCGAGAAGCTCATGCTACGCCTTACTCAATCCACCCCGGGACGAGTAAGATGTACAAAGATTTGAAGCGAAATTTTTGGTGGAATAACATGAAGAAGGATGTTACGGAGTTCGTATTACGGCGCTTGACGTGTCAACAAGTCAAGATCGAACATCAACGACCGGTGGGGTTGTTGAAACCACTCCCCATTCCCGAGTGGAAGTGGGAAGATATCTCAATGGATTTTATCACGGGCATGCCGAGAACTCGGGCTGGAATGAATATGATTTGGGTAATTGTCGATCGATTGACCAAGTCTGCACACTTCTTGGGTATTAAGGATACTTGGGGACCGGATAGATTGGCTCGAACCTTTATCGCTGAAATCGTGAGGTTACACGGTGCCCCCAAGACCATTGTTTCTGATCGAGACGGTCGTTTCGTATCGCATTTTTGGCAGGCCGTTCATCGGGCTCAGTGCGAGTTGAGATTGAGCACTTCCTTTCATCCTCGGTCGGACGGTCGAGACGAGAGAGGGCGATTCGGACATTGGAGGATATGTTACGGGCTTGTGCCTTAGGCTGGAGTAATGATTGGGAGCTTCACTTGCCGTTGATCGAGTTTGCTTACAATAATAGTTGGCATGCGTCGATCAAAATGGCACCCTTCGAGGCTCTCTATGGTAGGCGATGTAGGTCGCCATTATGTTGGGACGAGGCTTCGAGCTAGTTGGGACGGAACCGAGATATGTTGTTGGAGACCAAGGAAAAGATTTCTATCATCCGAGACCGATTGCGGCGCCCCAGTCGTCGAAATCTACGCCGATACTCGGCGTCGACCCATGGAGTTTGAAGTGGGGATCATGTCTTGCTCAAAGTATCACCGACAGAGGAGTTTTCGCTTCGGTAAAGGAAAACTCGATCAAGGTATATCGGACCTTTTGAGATTTTGGACAGAGTTGGAGACTTAGCTTATCGCTTGGCATTACCTCCGGCTTTGAGTCACGTCCATAATGTTTTTCATGTGTCCCGATTGAGGAAGTACGTCTGGATCGAGCCACATTATCGACTACGGTGAGATTAATGTAGCCGAGGATATTACCTTCCGGAGAGACCGTGAAGATCCTTGGCGTCGCGAGAAACGGCTTCGGCATAAGACCATTCCACTGGTTAAAGTACAATGGTCGAGGCATGGGGTCGAAGAGGCGACTTGGGAGACGGAAGAGAAGATGCGGGTGGAATACCCCGAACTATTTATTTCTTAAGTTTGGGACGAAAATTCTTTTAGAGGGGAGAATGTAATATCCGGTCGAAAGTCATGTCATTTCAAACCTTTCATATTCTTTGGATCGTGATTGTTGAGCGAACCCTTGTAATCATTGCTTGGAACCACCGTTTTGGGGTTCCGTATTGTTATTTCGTGTTATTGTTGTCCGGACATTGAATCATATTGCTTTTATTCTCTTTCGGGTCAATTTTCATCATTTTAGGACCGAAGAAGTGTGAGCCGGCACAAGGAGTGTGCGCGCGGCACACACATTTCTATTTTTGGCGAGCGGTGTGCCGATCTTAGCGGCACACATGCGGCAGCCGCGGCACCTGCCAGTCATTGCCGCGGCACACCTACTGAGCCGCGGCACCGGTGTTGCATCCCGGCCAAACCCGTCATGCCGGTGCCGCGGCACACAGTGAGCCGCGGCACACTACGAAACACAGGAACAATTTTTAGGCTGTCATGCACACTGTCTTGAGCCGCGGCACACAATGCGGTATTGCATAATTCGGCGTTTTAAGCGAAGATTTCACCATTCTTTCCCATTTCTTCTTCCATCGAGAGAGAGTTGAGGAAGAATTCTTTTCATAGCTATCACTTGGGTGTTGAAGATTTACCACTTTCAATCGGTTGGGAAGCCCGGATAGTCGATCTATCGCGTATTCCTTGAATCATAGAGCTTGGATATTCTAGAGGTAATTCCTTCGACATCTTGACTTCTCGATTTCGTGTGGGTTTTGACGTTTTGGATGATAAAATCATGGTGTATGATGTGATATATGCGTGATTATGGACATGCTTGAGTATTCATCGGATTATTGAAAGATTATTCAAGAACACTTTGAATTTTATGATGGATTTTGGGGTTTCGTAGATTCGTCCGTTTTGTCGATTGAAGCTTGAGAACCTTGAGATTTTGATATATATCTATACCATATGAGTGCTTTCTCCGATTTTACGGGTTGGATTGTGCCGTTTTCGGACTTGTGGGAGTTTGGGCGATTTCCCAACCTTTAGTTATCCACCGTATATTTTACGGAATCGTAGACGAGTTTTAGGAGTCTCTTCGTATAATTTGAGTATGGATAATTAATTGTAATATTCCTTGCGAATCGTTTAGGTGCGGAAGCGCGTTCTCGGACCTACCAAACTCATACCTTTCCTCGTTCGATTTCTCGATGTCTCAAAGGCAAGTATACATTTATGATTGCGTTCTCGACTTTGAAAGTAAGAAATATTGATGGCATATCATGAACGAACCGTTTTACGGCATTCATAGATATATTGATTGGCATGTAATGAGCGAACCGTTTTGGCGGCATTCCTACATGTATCGGCGTATGAGGTGAGCGAACCGTTTTGGCGGCATTCACATACGTAGCGGCGTATGAGGTGAGCGAACCGTTTCTACGGCATTCACATACGTCTTATGAGATTTAGTTATTAGGAATACTAGTCTTTAATTGATGAATTGACGGATATTGATGAATTGACGGATTACATTTACTTTATTGTCGAGAAGTATTATGTTTCATATTGTTATACTTGCACTAGCTATTCGATGGCTAACCCCTTTATGGGGGAAATACGTTTCATGTATTTCGAGTTCGGGAGAGCGGACGGGCGGTGTATCGGGTCGGCATAAAGATGGTGGGCAAGAGTGATCTTGTGTCTTTCTTCGATTATGGTTGGAGTTCGGTTCAGTGTTGTTGTACTGGATTGTCTTTTGAATGCTCGAGTATCGTTTTCCTTTTCCCTTGATGTTCCGGCCTGTGTTGCCGAAGTATTGAATTGTATTGTGATGTCCGTGAATACATCGGTTATGTTTCGAATACCTTTGTATCGTTTTTCATTCTTTTGTGTGTAGACCTCATCGGTCAAAATTTATGGTTGCGCGTATGTATAGCCTTGTGGGTCCCACGGCGGGGCTTACGGCGCTGTAATATCCCTGAATAACTTGGGGGTGTTACACCGACGAAATGCCACAACGAAAATCTTTGAATTTTTTTATGTTTTTATTAGTTTTGCTCGATGATTATAGTCGTGTGATGAAAAGAAGTTGATTTTGTTCAATTTCAGGGATGGCACCGAAGAAATCAACAAAAGGAAAAGAAAAGGTCGGTTCGTCATCTCAAGGTCCGTCACCGCCACAAAGAAATCAAAACACGAAGTGCATTAAGGAAAGATTGTTCAATCTTGATGATTTCATCGGCGATGCGGATAGAGACACAATCACTACCCCTTTCATCCAAAAATTCTTAGACAACGGCTGGGAGAAGTTCGTTTCCGATCTCCCAAATGGTAACCCGACCTTGACCCTAAACTTTTACAATTCTTTCAACAAGTCCATTGGGCAGGTAGGGTCACCTACTTATCATCAGACTACTGTGAATGGCAAATCGATAAATTTTTCACCGGATGTCATTAACAAGTTTTTGGGGGTTAATTGTACTAACGCGGTTGACATTTCTATCTTATCTAATGAAGAGGTGTCGGATGATAGAGTTTTACGTTGGGCGTTAGTGAGCGAGTTGCATGACAGTATTGGGATGATCAAACCCCGATACAACCAGGCGGACCTTATGGATGATGCTTGGTATTTATGGATGTGGGCGTGGGAGTATTTACCCGACTTCGACTCGGCGACGGTTTCCATTGGCCACTGCGAGGTTTATTTGCTATCCGCCGAGGGTAAAAATGGATTTGGGTACTCACATTTACACTACTATTTGTCACTATGCCGGCATGGTCCCGACTAGGCGAGAAGATGCCATACCCCGCCTTATCACCGTATTTGCGGAGCAGAGAGTCAAAATTTCGGCAGGGGGTGATATTTTAACACATGGGGATCGACTGAACGGCCGGAGTAGTATTTTTCGAAGTACTCAATTGAGAAGCAAACGGGCACGTTTGGAACCGGAAGAGGATAGTAGCGAGGAGGAGGAATATGAGGCCGAGGAGGATGCCGGTTATGAGTTGACACCTTTTGAGAAAAATTTGCTTGAAAGAGTTCAGGGATTAGAAACATCCCAGGCTAAAATTATGAGAAATTAGAATGAAATACTCGAGCGACAATTAGAAACGGAGAAGTGCTTTGAAAAACTTTTCCGTTTTCTAAACATCCCTAACGACAAACCGGCAGGATCACAAAGCTAAAATTTCAGGGAGTTTTCTGTTTTCTCGCTTGCTATTATTTTTTTTAAAAAACTCGGGACAGTTTTACTTATAAGTTTGGGGGTGTTTTCGTACTTATGTGTTTATTTTGTGGTTTTTGAACTATGATGTTTATTTGGATTTTGATTGTGGTATGTTTTGATTAGTGTATTGTGTGGTGTGTTTTTATTATTTCGCATTGATTAGGTTTAGTGAATATTCTTGATATATATATATATATATATATATACATATTTATAGTATTTTGATTTTTGAGATTTCTAGATCTGGCCATAACACCAATAAATTAGCTATATACAAACTTCTAAAATCGTTTTAACCTGTAAATAAAATTGTATATTCAAAAATTTTTTGAGCCTTAATCTCTCTTTCCAAGCCTTGTAATTATCATATAAAATCGAGTCATTCGTTACCTTGAGAAAAGAAGAATCAATTGGTTGATGAAAAATAAAACTGAAATTTACTTAATTTGTGGAGTTTTTGATTTTTCATGCTTAACTAAAAATGATTTTACGCAAAAATACTATTCCCTAAAAAAAGTAGTCAATGGTGAAAAGAGCTACACTTTAGCAAATAACGGTGTGAAAGCTATCACCTAAAAAAATAAATGACGAAAATGAGAAGTGTTGAGCAAAGAATTTGCTAATTTTGGAAGTCTTAAATTTTGCGAAAAATAAAGGACTAACCATTGTTGGTGCGTAGGCTGCCGTCTCGAAAAATTGGTGAAAAGAGCTACTCGTTAGATAATAACGGTGTGAAAGCTATCACCTTTTTACGAAAAGAAAAATAATGAGATAGAAATTGTGTTAGTGAAAAGAGCTACACGTTAGCAAATAACGGTGTGAAAGCTATCACTAAAAGGGATGTAGTTTATGAGCAGACTTGAATTAATTAGCAGCTGAATTTCAATACACTCAATTTTGTGAAAATCACAATATTTGATGACGCCAATGAAATTCTTCTTCATATTGAGTCGAAAAATAAACGAGTGATCGAGAGCAACCATTAAAGGGAGTCGTGTGTATCACAAGTGGGAAAGAAATAATCAACCTTTTGGGGGGAAAACCTTACATTTTGGAATTACAAAATAAAAACCGTGTTTTAACTTCAAAAATATTAGTAGATTTATTTTGAATCTTGATTCATTTCTATCTACTGTATAAAGCTGGTTGTTGTTTATTAATGGCATTTTGATCTTCTTTTCTCTTTTTATATTTTAATTTATGTGTGTATTAAATTTCTTATTTTTGTTTTTTTTTTTTTTTTATTTTTGGAGTATGAATAATAAAGAGTCTTGCTCGGGACTAGCAAGAATTCAAGTTTGGGGGTGTGATAAGTGTCAGTTTTGTATACTTATCCATAGTTTGTATCGATAAAATTCACCCATAATTGAGCTAGTCTACTCGTTTTTTGCTTTTAATTTATTAGTTTTAATAATTTTATTTTTATCGGATGATGATCGGATTAAATAACTGAATTACTCAAGAAACAGCATGTTTAATAAATATTCTCTTTATTGAATTTTGATATATTCATGTTGTAGGGCTTTCCGAGACGAATTCGGCAGTCTTTCCGGATTCAAAATCAGAGTTATATATCAAAAGTTATCATCCGAAGAAGATGCAGGACAAAAACGCAAAGTCCGAGAAATTACGGGCGAAAACGTAACTATCCAAGCTTCAAATGAGCAAATTTACGAAGCGAGTTACGGCCGTAACATTCGGGGGTTACGGCCGTAAGTCACCTAGTTCTGGCCGTAACTCCGAATGTTACAGTAGTAACTCTTGACGATTACTATGATTTGTCTAATTTTTATACTTTTTGTGTATTATTGAGGGGATGGTGGCATTGATCCGATCTAATGTAATAGTCTTTGGAGTTTTGGAGCTATTAGATGACTTTAGGTGTATAAATAGACCCCTTAGATCCTTCATCATTCATCATTCATCTTATAATTTTCCATTTTCTTGTAAACTTTTCTTTTTGTGTGAAGAACACACTTGTGTTCTTGAGTGATCTTTGTAAGTGTGGTATAACATATGTTGTTCAGAGAGTTTATTGTTTCTATCTCCTTTATCTACTAAGGGAGTTAGGATCAATTCTTTCTCTTGATTCAACTAAACATGACCACCAAAGCTTGTAATATGTGTAATAAACCCTTTATGGGCTAAGTAATCTTTAGTTGGGATTATAAACAAGGTTAGTCATGTTATTTATGTTCGTATAAAAGATCTATTGTGAATTACTTATTATTGTGTGTGATTTTCATTGTTTTAACAATCTTTATTTATTTGGCCAATTAATGAAGATATTTATGGTCTTCATATGTTTCGAAAGAAAATATGTTTGATTAGATCAAATGATCTTCACTCTAAGTTGTTCTAGGGGATAGAAATATACCCCTAGTCCTTAGATGATTCTTTGAGTTATTTTCATAAATCCTAATGCTATGTATTGAAGCCAATCAACATAGAAATATAGTGGATTGATTCAATATGTAAGGGACGTTTTATAGTTCGAAAGAGAAACCGTATTTTTAAGGAAAATCGAATCTACACAACATAATAAGTAAATTCATCTTATGATCTCCAATACATCTTTTATAACTAATGACGAACTAAGTTTGTAATCCCAACTATTTCATTTTATCGATAATCAATCTATTATTATTGCTATCTTTTTATTTCCTTATAATATTAGAACTATTATTGCAATTTCTTTGCAATTATTAAACAAAACTTTTTAATTGTGTGTTTCACTCATCTTAAGTATCTATAAAAATAGACTAATAGTGTATAATTCAAATTATAACAAAACTTCCTTGTGGGATCGATAAACCGGACTCAAAAAGTCCACTTTACTACTTGATACGATATCGTGCACTTGCGATAGTTACACTAAAAGCGTGTCAAGCATGACCTTCTCTTAAAATCGAGTTTTTCAACTCGTCATTCGCCGGTACATAAAACCGGTTCTTAAATCGCAAAAGTCCATCCTCGTGGACCACAAATCCAGGGGCTTTCCCCTGCGCCACATCCTCACGGATGCGCAACAAAATGGGTCTGAACCCTGATTCACTCTGATTGCCTCCTCAAGTGGCGATGAAATCTCTAACATGCAAAGATGTCCTTGCACTCGTTGTAACCAGACCTCGATCTCGGTCTTAGAAATTCCTGCTGAAGTTCCTTCTGAACTGTTAAACGAGCAAGCATCTGTTCCTGAACGGACTTACGACTCAAGGCGTCGGCGACAACGTTCGCCTTGCCCAGCTGGTACAGGATCTCAATATCGTAATCTTTGATTAGTTCCAACCACCGCCTCTGACGCATATTTAACTCCTTCTGAGTAAATATATACTTCAAACTCTTATGATCGTTGAATATCTGATAGGTAACGCCATTAAGATAATGATGCCAAATCTTCAATGCGAACACCACGACTGCTAGCTCCAGGTCGTGGGTCGGATAATTAATCTCGTAAGTTCTCAATTGCCGTGAAGCATAAGCAATAACTTTCCCGTTCTGCATTAGTACACATCCGAGACCCTGTCCGGATGCATCACTATAATCTACAAATCCTTCCGTCCCTTGTGGTAAAGAAAGGACAGGTGCTGAAATTAAACGACTCTTGAGTTCCTCAAAACTCTGCTGAAACGCATCGAACCATGTGTATTTCTTATCCTTCCGCAAAAGGTTCGTCATGGGTTGAGCAATTTTAGAAAATCCTTCCACAAATCGCCGGTAATATCCTGCTAATCCGAGAAAGCTTCGGATTTCCTTAACATTCTTCGGAGGTTGCCAATCTCAGATAGCCTCCGTCTTCTGAGGTCGACGCGAACTCCGTCTGATGAAATTACATGTCCGAGAAACATCACTTCGGACATCCAGAACTCACATTTGGAAAACTTTCCATAAAGTTGCTCTCGTCTCAACACGTCGAGCACCTGATGAAGGTGAAACTCGTGCTCCTCCCGATCACGAGAATAATTTAATATGTCATCAATGAAGACAACCACGAACTGATCCAAATAGTCGATGAAAACCCGATTCATTAACTCCATGAATACCCCAGGTGCATTACTTAACCCAAACGGCATTACCACAAACTCATAATGACCGTAGCATGTTCGAAACGCCGTCCTTGCGATATCCGACTCTCGAATTCGCAACTGATGATATCTAGATCTTAAGTCGATCTTGGAAAATACTGAAGCTCCCTGAAGTTGATCTAAGATATCATCGATACACAAACGAAAAGAACCGTCCTTCTTCTTGACAAACAACACTGGTGCTCCCCAAGGGGACGCACTCGGTCGAATATAACCCTTCTCGGTCAAATCCTCCAATTGATTCTTTAGTTCCTACATTTCGGTCGGGGTCATCCGCTACGGTGCCTTCAATAATGGAGACGTACCAGGCTCCAACTCTATCGTGAATTCCACATCCCTCGGTGGAGGCAAACCAGTTAGCTCGTTTGGGAATACATCATCAATCGATAACAATGATACCATGAATGATTTAACACCTCGATTGCCTTAGAATGGCCAATCGACGACAATGATACAATGAATGATTGAACACCTCGATTGCCTTAGAATGGCTAATCGATAACAATGTTACAATGAATGATTGAACAACCCTGATTGAGTAATTTCACTGCTTTCATCATATTAATGATTCTTCCGGAACAAATGGGATTACCTCCCTGAAATACACACTCGACTCCATCGTCTGAAATGATAGTGACCATACACTTACGAACTCTGAGGATGGCATCATGACGATCCATCCAATTGATACCCAATATTACATCATCCTTAGGTAAATCCACCACGATTAGGTCCGCCAACCAATCGCGGTCATTAAGCTTAATTCGGACAACTTTTAACCTCACGATTTCCAAAAATTCTTCTATCGTCTGGTAGACCAATGACATAAGGCTCACAACTAGTGGAACTATCCAGAAGTAGTCTACTCAAACATGACTCGAAAATGAATGAATGCGATGCACCAGTATCACAAAGGGTACACACAGGTTGGGATAGAATTTCGAATATACCTGAGATCATTCGGGCCTCCGAATCGTCGGTCATCTTTATCTCGTGAATTCGGGGATTTCCGGCCTCCGAACCGGATACTCCTGTCTGATAAGTATGAGCTCCACCTTTAGTTGTTCCCGTCGTCTTAAACAGCACGGACTGAGTGGCTTTGATTCAACGGCGGTGCTTGGGGCCTGAGATGCCACCGGAGTATGCTTGGAGTCTCTTCGGCAGAAACGGACCTTATACCCGGCAATCCCACAGTTATTACACGTGACAGTCTGCCTCAGACATTTCGTGCTGTAATGGCCGTGCTCACCACAGTTGTAACAGGTGATGGCCGAGCTGGCCACTCGGGACTGAGATTCCGCAGGCTTAGGTGCCGTAGGAGGTCGCTCTGAGAAAGTAGATCCCACACGAGGCTTCTTGAAGGTTGACTGACCGCCTTCGGACTGATTACGCTTCGTTGATTTCTTGCTATCAGATGAATTTTGTTGCTTAGCAATTTCCTTAGCAGTAAGCTCATAAGTAAGAGCTTTCTCGATTAATTCGGTCAGAATGGCACAGTGATGATTAAGCAATTGCATATGGGTCATCATGCCCTGCATAAAAATGAGGGGATCGACCTGAACACCTACCGATTGAGCTGTGACCCGATTACGACTTCCTCACGGTGTATGATCATTTCCCGATGAATGAGTGGCAGCATCCCTGCTTGATAAATTGACGTTAATCCTCGCGTTTGTGCGTCTATATACACGAGATTCTGGGTTTCGGCCCGCACCATGGCCTCTTCCCCTGCGTCCTCCGACAGCTCTCTCCATACTGAGGTAGGGAGTCACATGATGATTTTATATCTCGCATGAGTACCGCATTATGATTACGTTATGAAATGATGATAATGAGCATACGCGCTCTAACACAATGATTACATGAATGATCAACTGAGGTGATATGATTATCTGATGATATCCTTGAAATGATTATCTTGAACAAGTTAACAAGATTAATGATACGATCCTCAAGATCAACAACTGAACGGTGAAATGAACTGAGTGATTAATGAGTTAACATGATCACAAATGAAAATGATAAATGAGGATTGTTTACTGTTGAATGATGAATGAGTGATTCTTATTGCCAGAAATTATACCATGACGTCAAAAATCTTACTGTTCTTTGGTCTGAGGGGCTCGGCTCTTGCACGGGTCACACGTGACGCGAAAGTCCAATGATTCTAGTCTGATGAACGATGATTTCAAATGAGACATCACTCAGAAGGTAGTATTCAAAACCACGCTCCGATACCAACTCTGTAACACCCCAAACTAGGTGGATATTACAGTATCGTGGACCCCCGACTGGGACCCACCAGGCGAATGAAAATTAATGAACCTCGAATGTAGCCTCATTTAGCGTGGTCCAATGAGACGTCTGCACGCGTCTAAGTCGTTGTCACGGGCGGTCCCACCTTGTACCTTTCGACGGGTTTGTCGGTAGGTGATAAGGTGGTGACAGGCTGTGGTCAACGATCCATGTTATGCGGCGCCTTTCGCGGATCTGCACATGGGTGATGCTTTGAGATCCATGTTATGCGGCGATCGCTGAATTTTGATGAGTGACTTTACATTTTACGGAACTGGCGATCGTCTTTGAGCTGTTTGGTTTTGAATTTGTACGACCTGGTCGGTCGCCGAAATGAGCGGGAGATGACAGCGGTTTTGGAAAAGTCTCCGGGGTACGTGTTGGGTTCCTGTTGGGGGAGACCGACGGTTATTTACGACTCCTCATCTGGCGCGTCTTTGAAAAGACGCGTACGCGGGTTTCAATGGAGCATTAATTGTGACGGTTGCACTCCGACCCCTGAGATTCTCCTTAATTGCACAGAAGTCCCTGCCATCTCCTATAAAAAGGGGCAGGGTTGTAGGGTTAAGACCCTTACGCGCTTTTATCGGAGAAGAAGGATTTTGATGAAGAGTTTTTCTGAAGATCTGTCTACCAATCGTCGATCGATTCCATCCTTGGTAAGAAAACACTCCTTTTCTCCTCTTCATGTTTCGAGAATGTCTGGAACATCTTCTTCGCATGGAATGGGCACCACCTCTGCCGCCGGGGCTACGACTGCCCGGGGGGGACCCTCTGCAGAATTCCATTTGGAGACGGCCGCCGAGTCTATCCGAGCCGGTATTGACCTCGCGGAAGTCGAGGCGTTGTTCAATGAAGCCGACGTTGCCAGGGAGGCGGCGGTTGAGCAAAGACGCTCGTAGATGGAGAGAGACTTGGCGGTGAAGGCCTACTGGGAGCAGCATAGTGCCTTTGGCCAGGCCTATCTTGCCTTCGCTGAAATCATGGAGAGGTTGGCCGATCCGTCTCCTAAGTTCGATTATAGGGATTACTCGATCGCTCACCCTTATCAACCTGCTAAGCGATCGCTGTTTCGGGCTGCGCAGCGATCTCTATGGTCCATTGGCCAGATAAGGAGCTCGGCGACCAGGAAGGACCTGGCCGTCTGGAGGACGAGGTATCATGTCCCTTCAGATGTGGATCTTTTTGTGTCGGCCGAGAATGAACGAGTCGATCACCCTCCGTAGGGCATGGTCGCCGTGAACGAAGCAATCATGGAGGCTGGGCTACGGTTCCCTCTGTCTTTTTCTGTCTCCCATTTGCTGGCTGCTTGGAACGTGGCGCCTCTCCAGTTGACGCCGAATGCCAGGCTCCAGATCATTTGCACTCTCACCTTGTTCGGCGGTCACCGACTGTATCGCCTTCCTTCGCCGTTGGAGATGAACCACCTGTTCAGGCTGACGGCTCAGAAAGGGTCGGTCGGAGGATATCATATTCAAGGCCGATCCGGTCGGGTGATCCTCGAAGTCCCGAACAAGGTGCGGGGCAACCCGGCGAAGTGGTTCTGGGTCGCCGGTGCCTGGAAGGCCTCAGCGAGTGACAATCCTATGGGCGAGCTAATCATTCCCACAGGCTTCCGGGAGAGGAATACGAGTAAGGGTTTTGACTCTCCCTTTGTTCGGATGTGTTATGAACTGATCTAATTTGGTTTCGTTTTTGCAGGTTCCCATATTCCGGCGATCGACGAGCTACCTTTCGATTTTCTGGTCGTCTCGGAGCGGATACGAAGTCTGCCGGACAACGACTTAGACGCTCACCGGATTAACAAGGAGAATCGCTGGCTGTCTGCTCGGCTATTCCGTTTCTCGAGACATCTTTCGGTCCCAGGTATGAATTTCTACGATCTCTATTTGTTGGGCGATCGTCCTGTTGGAGGAATATGTCTAACTGTTGTTTGATTGTTCTTTATTGCAGAAGTTCGCTTTCCTCGTTTCTTGGAGCCTCCAGCGGAGATAGCTATGTCGAACCCCGGAGTTCTGAGCCGCCTTCGCCAGAAGACGTCATCTCGAGCTCCTCATGTGGCGTTACCTCTCATCCCGGAGGTGAGGCCTAACGTGGAGCTGATCATAGCGGAGGAGGAACCTCGGGAGGAGGGGCTCCGGACGAACTGCAAGCGGCAGAGGTCAGGGGAACCTCAGGTTTCTGCCCCTGCCGGTGAGGTGCCGATCGCCGCGCCTCCGATCACCGTGGTCCCTCTGGTGGATGAGTCTACGCCCTCTGCGGCATTCTTGTGAGAGATGGCGATCGCTGAGGCTGAGACCCCTCGCGGGAAGCCATACTTTGGTCGCGACCCCGAGAGAGCCGAGAGGTAGACTTTGTTTGTTTGTAGAGTTTCGTCACTTGCGTGGGAGATGTGCTAACTTTTTGTTGTTTGGTGCAGGATCCGCAGCACTAACCCTGCTTGTCCGCCGATGGTGATGGATTTCCTGGCAAGCCGATCTCCTCGCCAGGCCTGTGGTATCCCGTTATACGTTAACCGGGCCGTTTCTGCTTTGCCGAAGGCCTGGACGACGGACTTAGATGCGATCGCTCGCCAGCGATCCGGGAATGTAATGCAAGCTGCTTTCTCTCTCTCTCCAGGCGGCGACGATGGCTGCCCAGGCCGTGCAGGAGTTTGAGGGGTGTCCTTCTACTACACGTCTACAAGCGGATCTCGAGGCCGCTCGGAAAGAGAATGCCGAGTTTGCCGACAGGATTGTGGCAATGGAGAAGGACTCCCTGGATGCAGCAAAGCGGGCGAGTCATGATCTTGAGTTGATGAGAGAGAATTATGAGCGAGCTCGGGCGACGGTCGACCGATATCGGGACCAGATGACAGATGCCCGATGGTTGCACGCGGCCACTGAGAAAGAGGCCGATCAACTGAAGGTGACTGTCGCTCGGCTAACTAGCGAGCTGGCGGCGTCGAGGGGAGAGACGGCTGCAAGGGAGGCCACGCTTCAAGGTGCGCAACAGGCGATGGCGGAGCTGAAAGGGAAGATAGAGGCGACCGAGACCGATCCCTTTCTTAACGTGGGGTTCGTCAGCGAGTTTGCCTATTATATGGCGTTCGCTGACTCGCTCCGAGCTGCTAAGAAGGGAGGGTTGGAGGTCGGACCTCTTGCTGAAAACTTTAGGGGGTATGCGTTGGAGCATCCTCTCCATTCTGCTTTCTCCGTGCCGATCTTGGATCTCTCGGAAATCGGCGTAGACTTGAGCTGGTATCCGACTCCGGCGAACCTTGTTCATCTTGACACTCCGGAGGACGGGGAGGCCGCTCTGGAAGCTGGCGAAGGTTCGCGGGCCGATCCGGAGGTTGAAGGCGAAGGCCAGGCAGGGGCCTGAGGCTCTTCGTTCTTATTGTTTTAGCTCTTTTGCCTTGTAATTTTGTAGCTTTCTCTTGTAATACTTAGGCCTTCGGGCAACCGTGTATGTACTCCGATATTTCAAGTAATGAAATGAGTATTTATTTATTCGATTTATTACTTGAATGATTGCTTTTCTGAGTCTTTGCATGACTTTGTACAAATGTGTGAGAAGAGATTGTTGCGTGTGTAGCTCCAAGTGAATTGATAAACTCATATAAATAACTTTTACAACAAATTCGATCGCTGCACAAACATCTGAAAAATTCTAAAAAATGCTGATCTCCGTATGTAATTGGATAGGGACGATCGTCGTGTATATCTCCGCACTCTTCCCCCTTGTTTTTTTTCACTTAGTGAAAGTAAGGGGATGAAAATAAATCGTTGAGTGAGAGGTCTTCAATTTTGTCGAATCCTCAAAAGGCCGTCCATCTCGGTCTTGAGGAGCCGTGCACGATAGCGGAGTTCGATGGACCGACCTCCACGACCGTGTCTTATGCGCGAGCGACATTCCGTATGATGGCTAAGTTCTCGCGACTCACTTAATTGGTAGGGTCCTCCGAAGGGTGCGCCTCGCCTCGTATTTAAACGAAGGGCGTGCGGTCTTGGTCTGGAAGATTCCTTGCGCGGGGCATCGTCGGATTAATCAACTCCACGTCAGGGGCTTGTTAGCTCTTCTTCTACCTCGGGCCGCCATTAAGATGGTGACCCTCGACGGTATACGTTGAGACGGGGGGAGGGACGCATCGCATTGTCCGGGAAGGACCCACCACGTTAAGTGATGGACCTTTTAGGGCGGGCGAACGTGTTTACAGATTAGTTTTGGAGGGCCCTCAGACTATGCCGGCCTCGTATTTAAACGAAGGGCGGGCGATCGTGGCCCAAAGAGACCTTGCATGGGCACAGAGAACGGTTCCATCGTCCTCCACGACCATGGCGACACTCTTCTACCTCGGACCATCAAGTCGGATGACGATCCTCGATGGTATACGTTGTGTAAGGGGAGGAGATCGCCTGCCTAGGTTCATCATGTCGATGACGAACTTTAGAGGGCGAGCAAGTCATCCTCTTTTCTGAAGCGTTTGCTCAGGCAGTAGCCTTTGATTTGATGAGGCGGGAAATCGGGGAGAGACTTCCAAAGTTCCCTTCTCTTGATTGAAGCATGTAGATACGGTCGCCGAGGTTGATCGAGGGGTTGGCTCGTATGAGCTTTCCGGCCTGTTTGCGTTCGACTCGGGCGACCGTGTTGGGAGATTGGTGGGGCTCCAGCTAAGCCAATAAACTGTCCAACTTGCCCTCCTCGAACAATCTCCAGAGTTGTCTGAGGAGGTCGCGGCATTGGTTGGTGCTGTGGCCGGGACTCTTGTGGTAGGCACAAAATTGATTGTGGTCCAGATGACCATGGTCCCTTATCGCCTTTGGCTTGTTTAGCGGTTCGCACCCGTTGATGGCGTAGAAAATGTGGGCTGGAGTTCGGTTGAACTTGTGGAGGAGATGGGCCTCCACATCCTCGAAGGCCTTGTGGTCGCCAGACGGCTTGGCGACCGTCTTTATGGTTTTGGCGATCACTGTTTTCCGGACAGGAGGTGGCGTTTCCTTGCCTAGGCGGAGGGTGAGTAGCCTTTGCGTGGCCAGAAAGTCGGTAGCCTTAGCGCGGAAGACCACGTAGGTTGGGGGGATGTCCTTCGTGAGATGTCTAAACATGGGTGAATGACCGTAGAATCCCCCCAGGACCGAGTAGAGATCGAGCTCGTCGCTGATGGGCTCGCCGGTGAGGACTATTTCATCCACCCGGTCGATGTAATCCGCGTCAGATTCGTATTCCCCCTGCCTGATTTTCACCATGCGGTGGGGGCCTTCTGGTCTGGCGACCTTGGCAGCGAAGTATGACGTGAAGTCACTCGCTAGTTTCTCAAATGAGATGATCGATCGTGGTGGTAGTGAGATGCACCACCTATGGGCCAGCTCGCCCAATATTAATGAGAAGATTCGGCATTTGGTTGCATCTGATGCCCCACACCCGGTCATGTAAATCCGGAACTTACTTAGGTAGGTCTCGGGGTCCGATTTCCCTTCATATAGAGGTGTTTTGGGAGGAGTGATCCTTGGTTGTACGGGAGCGAGCTCGATGTGGACCGTGAGTGGCTCGGTCGGTCCGATGATCTTTCTGCTGGTGCTTGCCCCAGTGTCCAAGAGTGCTTTCATCTCGTCGAGCTGGCGTTGCATAGCGGCCATCGCTACGGCCCGGCTGCTCGCGGCTAGGCGCTCGGAGCGGGAACCGAGGCGATCAAGTACTGACCCCCTGGCGTTCGAAGTGGGAGCCAAACGGTTTACCTGTGTTCGGTTGGGAGTCGGGTAAGCCGAACTCCTGGTGACGGACTCGGATTCCGTCATCTCGTGGTTGGGGGCAGAGTGGCCAGGTCGCCATGATGGGCCGCTTCCCAAGCGACTGAATACGGAACTGTCCGGCCTTTCGAGAGCATTTTCTCGCGAATCGGGGCTTTCTGACGATCGCTCGCCCAGTAACCCTTTGAACTTCCATTTGCCCACGCGGCGGATGACCGAGGGAGTTATTGCGGGCGCCGCACATGCTCTCCGTCGCTCCTTTAGGATGGCCATAGCATCCTCGATCTGTTCCGCGGTTTGGAACTGGTCGAGTGAGAGGTTGGGGCCACCCCTCAGGTGCGGGATCGAGAGGCTCGCGTCGCCGCGGCCACCCTATGCCGTCGGCTGGGGCTCGGATCTGGCCGGGATATAATGTCCGACGGTTCGGAGAGTGGCTCTCTTCGATGTGGTGGCGGACGTCATTATTCTGAAGGTTTTTCTTTGAAGCGCAGTGAGTGTCACTTCAAGTATGCCCGAGAACAGTGAGTGTTCTTCGGGACGGTAGGAAAAAATGAAGGTTAAGGGGGCGCCCTCCTTCTAGTGCCAATTGTTGCTACCCAAAATATTATCCGGAGATAGATATTACTGGAATGGATGGATAGCAAACAAATGCGAGAACACTTCCGTGGGAAAGTAAATAATACAAGATTTGCCGGGGTTGTTAGTCCCGGGCTTGAATGCTCTTGCGAGATGTTATTAATACGAATATTTTGGGATACAAGTATTAATGTTAGAGTGCAATTACAATGAGTGTAAAGACCCTAGTTATCTTAGCTATTGAGCGTGAAGATTGCCGGAAGAACCAGATATGATGCTCTGTGGGTTCTTGTAATAACGTTGATGAGCTGTGACGACCGTGAGAAATCGACAGTCTCTCACGGTGTGTATTAGCTGTATGTTTGAGCTCCTGGGCTTGTGAGTCTCGTCGAATCTGTACTGCAAGGAGTTCTTGCCTCTGCCGACCGTCTTCTGGATGAGAGGTGCTGAGAGAGAAATCCTGGGGTAGATTCAAGAGAGGAAGCCGAGAGCCTGGAAGAGTGTATGTATTTGAGCGTTTTCTCTGAACTGAGAGGAGAACCTTTGTGGATGTTTTTCGAAATGAATTTCCAACTGAAAGGAACGAATTGCCAACCTTTTTCCAGTTGCTGGAAGTTCTCTATTTATAGGACTGGGAGATGTTGGGCGATCGCCTCTGCTGTGTTATAATAAGCGGGCGATCGTCTTTAGCACATGGGCTGGTCTCCTTAAAATCCGCAGGAGTTGCTGGCAGCCAGCTGTGCGGTCCAATGAGACGTCTGCACGCGTCTGAGTCGCTGTCACGGGCGGTCCCACCTTGTACCTTTCGGCGGGTTTGTCGGTAGGTGATAAGGTGGTGACTGTAGGTCACAAGTCGTCCAGGAACAAGTCTAGAGGGGGGGTGAATAGACTTGTTGAAACTTTTGAACTCTTTTTCACGAAGAGTGAGTTTCTTCAGCTGATAAATAAACAAATGACTTGGAGTCGTTTGTTCTTGGATATGTGCGGAAGTCGGCTGATGACGAATAGAAATTAACTTAATGAAACACTTAACAATGTATGCAGCACTTAAAGTATGATGCAGTAAAACAGTAAATAACGCAGGCAATTATAGTGGTCTCAGAGGTGGGGTAATCCTCTACTAATCCACTTTTCTCCAAACCAGTTGGAGATGAATTTACTATAATTTTCAACCAGTGATAAATATTACAGTGATTCAAACCACACTACAACAGCTTCCAATCAGTGGAAATCCGTGCCGTTGTACACACTTGACTGCCTTGCACCTCTTGATCCTCGATCCTCGGATGCCTTTACAGTCTCTTACTTCAACCAGTGAAGTACCCCGTACTCAAGATTATAGACAAGAGTTTTTGTCTTCTCCAACTTAAGAGCTTCCTTAAGTATGAACTTTTAGATCTGCTCTTCTCACGATGCTATTGATTGCTTTAGATTGCTTGATTGCTTTGATTGCTTGAATGTATGTTCGCACCGGTAGTTGCTCAGTTTCAAATCTTCGGATATATATAGGTCAGATCTCTGAGCTTTTTCCTTGTAGTCGTTGCAAATCTTTTGAACAAATCCGTCCGTTGGAGGGAGACTTCATTGTTTAATCTTTACGAGCGTTGCAAATTTGGATTCCCATTATTTTATTTTATCTTCCGACCGTTGTGAAGACTTCTGCATGTGAGCGCCGAATCTTTTGAATATAAAATGTTTAAAGTCTTCAAGGTGGGTCAGGATGATTTATTTAAATCATATCTCTTTGCGGGAATCACTCCAATTTGTCTCTTCACGTTGCATGTGAGCTTTCCGTAATGCTTGACTTTTCAACGCATGCTGATGTGGACTTGGAGTACTTGGCTGCCTTCGAGTAGGCTAATATGCAGCTAACATCTCTGCAGACAGGTCCTCTTAGTTGTTCACTGTTTGTGACTTGTCTGGTCAGGTGACTTCCCTGAAGTACCTCGGCTGCAGTCTGGTCAAACTTCTCTGATAAATTTCGTTGACCGACTGTAGCTATCATGGACTCATTGTTCCTCTCTGATGGACTAAGCTGTACTTAGTACTTTGCCGTTTTTCAGCCTAACTAATTTTTGGCCTACAGAAGACACTCATTTGGTTCTTCTTTACATTTTGCCAAGTTATATACTTAACATATTTGGCCTATGGAAGATACTCATTTGGTTCTTCCTTACATTTTGCCAAGTAATAAACATTTGATTTTATATTAATGACATCATCAAAATCTAACAAGTATTCCTAACAAATTCCCCCTATTTTGATGATGGCAAAACTTTAAATAAGTAATCAAATGACCAAGTCTGCACTTAAGTGCTAGACACAAACTAAAATCAGTCTAATATTGAGACAACTGGAAATTGTCATTCAACAGACTGTTATAAAATTTTCTGACTTGTTTATTATTGAAATTTTACAAGAAGGTTTAAGTACATAAAACATTACAAGTAAAGGAAATAACTAAAAGTCATCTGCCTCTTCCTCTGCCTCTTCGAATAGGCTGCTTGGCAGGCTTGAATGGTTTAGCTCCAATTGGTCTTATCTTGACTGGAGCAAGACCATATTTCCTCTTCACAACAAGTGCGCAAAGTCTTGTTCTTGCTGGGATGTGAATCTGTTCTCAAGACACAATAGCTTGATTTCTCTTTGAAGCGCTAACTCATCAAGTTCACCGTCCAGACGGGTCGGTGCTTCCTCTGCTCTGAAAGAGGGAATCATAGGATAAGCATTTTGATCTTTAGCGTGCTTCTTCAGAACAGCCCAAAGCTTCGGATGGATTTCTTCCATGAAGTTTATGAAAATTTCTTGTGGGGAGAGTTTATCATCCTGGAGTAATTCCCAGATGTAATAGTCTTTGATGAACCTCTTCTTTGCAGATCCCCACATCTCAAGAGCTTCAAATGGAATAAAGTCCTCCACAAACCATAGCTCCTTCCCTTCCCATTCTAGAGTAGGTCCAAAACCACCTCTAGTCCTTCTTCTCTTTCCTTCAGGCTGGTCATCTGGATCCACAGTTTCCTTTCTCTTCAGACTTGAGGGTCCTTCAATTTGAAGGACATCCTGCTTCTTCTTGCTTCTTATTTCTCTCTCTTCCCCCTGAACTCTCTCTTCCCCCTTTTTGCCAGCATCAACCAGAATAGTTAATTGATGTTCCATTCTGCTCATCCAATCAGACATGCCAAATGGCATTACATTGTTAGTAGGGGAGGGGCCGAGAATCTCTCTCTGTAGAAGGGTGTCTATTTTGGCATTTATTGACTGAAGGTCAGGAGTGACCTGAGATGATAGCAGCTCTCCAATAGTGTCTTTAATGATTTGCCTGATCAGCTCAGTCATGGTAGGGGATATCTGAGCTGATGGAGAGTGCTCTCATGAGCCTTCAGCAAAGGAACCACTAGACTGCAGGCTCCTATCTGCAGCTGGTAGGTCAGAGGGGGTTTTCTCCGGGTCACGACCTGAGTCTTGACCCGACTCTGCATCTAGGGTGGTGTACAGCAGTACCTCGATCCTATCTGCACTTCGTGAATAGGCTCTCGCTCACAGTTACGGCTCCTTTTCTGCTTCTCTCTCTTCCTCTTTCTCTTCTTCTTCTTCTTTTCCTTCTTCCTCATCTTTTTCTTTTTCATTTTCTTTTGCTGCTCTTGCATCTCCCCCATCATCATTGTCATCATCATCATCATCATCATCCTTATCATCATCCTGCTCCTTCTTTTCTCCTTCATCATCCTCATCCTCCTTTTCTTCTTCATCTTTTTCTTGATCTACTTCTTCTCCTTCTTCTTCATCTCCTTCATCAGCCAATTCTTCTGTCTTCTCAATTTCCTCTGGCTATTTTTCAACTGGAATATTTTCTTCTGTTTTTCTCTCTTCTTCGTCTTCTTCACCCACCAAATCAATAATTTCATTATCTCCATCTACTTCTTCAATCCTAATCTCCTTTTTAACTTCCTCCTCCTCCTCTCCAAAAATGCCATCAAAAATGCTGAGCATGATAGAATGGATAAAGTGGTCCATGTTTGTTTTAAAATGGGACATGAACCATTTATCCTGGAGGATTAAAGCTAAGTCTGATTCTTTGCAAAATTCAATCAGAACCTCCTCAGTGGCTTGGGGATATTCCCAACCACTAGTTGCAATATAGGTTTGAAGATTTGTAAAAGTCATAGTTTTGAAAGATTTCCACTCTTCAAAAATATGTACAAAAGAGTGTTTTACTGCTTGTGGCTTAACAAGCTGGAGTTGTTCAATAGAAAGGTTGAAAGTATTATTTTCTAACAGGTTAAAAGTATAATCGGCTTCAGAATAGAGATTATTAGACCTGCTTCTTCTTCTTCGGATATGTAGACTGGGGGTGAGAACAGTACAATCCGAGTTTCGGTGGTGCAGTGCGGGCGGAGTCTTGGGATGGATTGGTGATCGAACTGAGGGGCTGGCAAGGTGTTCAGATTGCTCTCCCTCGCTAAACTGCAGTTTTCTTGGCCTCTTAGGAGAGGGTTCCGGTGATGACTGCAGAGCAGAGGGTCCTTCAGGGGCTGGTCCCCGTCTCTTGAATCTGACTGCAATGGGTGTATCGTCGGACTCGTTGTCGGACTCAACTGCAGTTGGGATATCAGCTGCAGGTCTGTCCGAATCTTCTGATGAGTAGTATCTTGGGTATGTTCTTGAGTCCGGCAGCTCCTTCAACAACTGAGCTGCTTTCCCAGTGCCTCCGACTTTCTTCTTCTCATGGTCCATATGACCGAGCCTTTTATTGGGGTGGAAGGGGTCAGTGTTTCCCTTAGCCACTCCGGTCTTCTCCAAAAACCAACTGAGATGCGTTCCGAACGCTAGCTTTGTCTTGAACTTCTTCTCATCGTCAAGCCACTCGACCTTGTTCACCTCGCGCACGAGTTGCCTGAAGATATAGTCAGCCCAATCGACTTCTTCTTCCTGAATCAACGCACCCAACACCATAAACTTCGACGACGACAGTTGATCATAACTGCCTGCCATCCCCATGACTATCTTGTTGGTAATATCCAACGCAACACGGTAAATCCTCTTTAATTTATTTCTTTTGGCTGTGAATTTCAATTTTTCTGGGATATTTTCGACTTTAATCTTTTTCCAGGTTTCGGCGGCGGATTGCTTGAGAGCTTCGACCGCTAAACCACGGTGCTTCATCCCGAAGACAGAACGAATCGTCTCTCGATCTATGCTGACAGGTACTCCGCCCACTGTGCTGTGAATCCCATCTTGAATCAGATAGGCTTTGCGATAGAACTCAACGACATCCTCCTTGAACAGATGTTGCGGGTTGATGTCGAGAAATGGGTAGATCCCATTAAGCTTCATTGCCCGAATTAGATTGAACATGTCGTAGTCCTCCAGGTTGGCTTCTAGTAAGCCTTCAAAGTCGACAACCATCGAGAATATGACCTGGTCTTTCACCGCCTTCAAATTCACTCCTTCGAAAGATGCCATTTCTGCAAATAGAGGATTTTAGTGTATATTTTTGCTCTGAAATATCTAGGGTTTCTGTAAGCATAAAGAGTAAAGTGAAAGGTCTTCTTTCCTTATAAAGAAGATGAAAAGACGTTTGTATTAGTTTATTATATATTTCAACGGTGGTACGCCTTTTGATATTCTTTTTGAATTTCAAATTTGAATCGGTGGCCCAAAAATTCGACGGTTGATTCTGATTGGCCATCGTAGAGGTTGATTTAATAGGCGTTTGACGCGTGTATTAAAATTGCCACTTGGTTGATAAAAATGTATATTTAAATGCCATTCGTTAGCCAAAATTAATATAATAATATTATAAATGTGGCAGATAATAATTAAATATTCAGAGGTCAGTTTAGAAAACTTAGCTGGTCTGTTTTGTTGACTGTTGACCACTCTGTATCAGGTGAGTTGACTTCTACTTTGGTATTACGAACGACTAAGTTGCTTTGTCGGCCTTCGTCTTCTACTTTGCATCGCCTAGCCGATTCTAGGGTCCGTCCTTCCTTTAACTTGCTTGATACTAGATTCCCAATCTAGTAATCCAAGGTCTCTGCTCGGCTCTAGGAATCTTTCTTCTGGCAAGGTTTTAGTGAAGATGTCGGCTATTTGGTAGTCTGTCTTTGACTCTTTCAACTCTAACCCTTTTGTTAAGCACATGGTCTCTAATGAAATGGTGCTTAACATCAATGTGCTTCGCCTTGAGTGCAAAACCGGATTGTTGGTTATTGCAATAGCACTATTGTTGTCACACCAGATTGGAACTTCGTTGGCAATTATATTATAGTCCCTTAAGCATTTATGCGATCGAAGGATGCATGCCTGCAGCGACTACTGACTAGGTATTACGACTCTGTAGTGGAGATAGAGTTAGAAACACGCTTCTTGCTAAACCAGATATCGATCTGGTTCCTAGGAATTGACACGTTCCACTAGTGCTCTTCTGTTGATTTTGCATCTGCGAAATCCGCATCCGAGTATCGATAGCTCGAAGTTGTCATCCTTGGGATACCATAGTCCAACATTAATTGTAGACTTTAGGTACTTAATTATTCTCTTGGCTGCATCTAGGTGTGATTGCTTCGGCTTGAATTGGAATCTTGCACAAACTCCAACGGCATATGATATGTCGGCACCTTGCGGTGAGGTGCGAAGAGATCCAATGAGTCCTCTGTAGTGGGTTGAGTCACCGATATACGCCTCGTCTCGCATCCGGTGAGTACTTGTGCTCATTAGAATTCTTGCGGGCTTGGCTGATTCCATTCCATATCTCTTGATAAGATCTCTGGTATACTTTGCTTGGTTGATGAAAATTCCCTTTTCCATCTGCTTAACTTGTAATCCGAGAAAGAAGTTAAGCTTTCCCATCATACTCATCTCAAATTCTCCTTGCATGAGGTTGGAGAATTTTTCGCATAGCTCTGGATTGGTTGACCCGAATATGATGTCATCCACATAAATCTGAACTATTAATATGTGGCCTTCGTGCTCCACTCTGAATAGGGTCTTGTCCACTTTCCCTTTGCAAAATCCATTTTTCTCAAGAAACACAGACAGTGTTTCATACCACGCTCTTGGTGCTTGTTTGAGTCCATCTGAGCCTTCAACGGCTTATAGACTTTGTCTCCTTTGACAAAACACAGGGGTTGCTCTACATAGACTTCTTCTTCTAGGATTAGTTCGTAAAAGCACTCTTTACATCCATCCGTAGACTTCAAAGTCCTTGAATGCGGCATATGCGAGGAATAGTCGATGGCCTCTAATCTTGCAACAGTGCATAAGTTTCATCAAAATCTATTCCCTCACCTGTGCATAACCTTTTGCTACAAGTCGGCTTTATTCCTAACAACACTCCGTCTTCATCGCTCTTGTTTTTATACACCCATTTGGTGCCAATAACTTTCTTGTGATCGAGTGCATGTTAGTTCCCAAACTTTGTTTCTCTCCATCTGCTCCAATTCTTCTTGCATGGCATTAATCCACGAATAATCTTCCAAGGCTTGTTCGTAGTCTTGGGTTCAATTTGTGACATAAAACATGAGAACATCGCCATTCCTATTTGGTAGAGTTGGTGTCTCGTCTTGACTCCATCGATCAACTTTCCGATAATTTGCCGAATTGGGTGATCCTTGAGCCATTTGGGGATATCGTCCTCTTCTGGGTTTGTTCCCCCTGTTGGATTGCCACGGTGGTTATCTGCATCATTTGGGTTACAGTGCTGCAATGGATCGGCTATCGCCTTGTCATCTGCAGACTTGGTTACGATCTGCAGATGAGTCTTTGTCGACTCACATTGGTCTTCTTCAGCAACAACTGGATCAGATAGGTTTGGTGATCCTGTCTGATCTGCAGTTGGGTCTTCATCAGCTGTAGTTGGGTCATCAGGCTGGTCTGCAGGTGAGTCCACCATTCCAGTGTCATGTATAATGACTTCTTCAAGGGTTGCTGACTTGAGCTTGTTCTCAATTAGCTCAACTTGTTTCCTGTACTCAATGGTAGATTCATCAAAAACAACATGGGGTGTTTCTTCCACAACTAAGGTTCTTTTATTAAAAACTCTATATGCCTTGCTTCTTTGAGAATATCCCATAAAGAGACCGTCATCAGTTTTAGCATCAAAGGCATTTAGTTGTGTTTTACCGTTGTTGTGGATGAAACACTTACAACCAAAGACATGAAAGTAAGCAACAGTAGGAGTTCTATTATTCCAAACCTCATAGGGAGTTTTGCCATGTCTCCCTACTATCATACTCCTATTCTGGGTGTGACAGGCTGTGTTGACAGCTTCAGCCCAGAACCTTTTGGGTAGGTCCGCTTCTGCAATCATGGACCTTGTTGCTTCCTTCAGGGTTCTGTTCCTTCTTTCAGCAACTCCATTCTGCTGGGCGTCACCTGCCGCAGAGCTCATCTTGGATCCCATTACGATCAGTTGTCGATCGCCTTGTTGAGAAACTCTCCTCCTCTATCTCGATCGATCTTGATTATGGAGAGGGATTTCTCATTCGGATCCTTCTCAGCAGCTCGGGTAACTTGGTCGTGGTTTCACTTTTCTTGTATAGGAAAATGATCCAAGTGTACCTTGAATAATCATCTACTATTACAAGGGCATGTTTTCGGCCGCTCAAAGTCCTTGGCTTGATAGGACCAAATAGATCCATGTGGAGTAGATCTAAGATCCTTGATGTGAGCGTTGTAGGTGAACTAGCTTGAACGATGCCTTGATGCTTTCCCTTCGACATGCATCACGAGTGCTTCCTTCTTGAATGCTTCATTTGGAAGTCCTCGACCCGAGAGCTAATCTTGTTGATGGCTTTGAAGTTTAGGTGACATAGTCTTTTGTGCCACAGCCATCCATTCTCAGCTACTGTCTTGGATAGAAAACAGGAGTTAGGTGTTCCTGTGTTCCAATCAATCATGTAGACATCTCTTCTACGGAAACCTTGTAGCTTTATTTCTCCAGATAAGATGTCTATCACCATACACTTCAAGATGGTGAAGACTACTAGATTTTTCTCGTCACAGAACTGGCTTATGCTCAGGAGGTTGTACTTGAGCCCTTTGACATAATGAACTTTGGATATCACAATGTTTCCTCGGTGCAGCTCTCCAAAGCCTTTTGTCTGTCCTCAAGAGCTATCTCCAAAGGTTACATCGGGACCTCTTTCTTTGATGTATTTGGTCAACATCTTCTTGTTCCCGGTCATATGCCTCGAGCATCCAGAGTCTACAAACCATTCTTCACCTCCAAAATTTGAGCTTGAGGAGATGTGGTTGTAGTCCTTCCACCTTTTCTGCAATTAAATAAGCAGAGATTTAAGTACCCAAATTTGTGTGGGTCCTTTGGGGTTAGTTGGTTTCCTGGAGAATTGATTTCTCCTTGGATTATAGAAATTGTTATTATTATTATTATAACCCTTATAATGTGTCTATGGTCGAGGTCTGAATCTCCTGGTTGGATTGTATACCGGATATTCCTCAAAATTTTGATAGTGTGGGCCATTTCTAAATCTAGGCTGAGACCATTTATTAAACCTTTGTGGTCTCCACACTTGTTCATTTTGGTAATTAGGATAACCTTGAGGTTTCCATCTGCCCCTCCCATTATGAAATCTATTTTTGGGGAGTTGTTGGTAATAGTGGGCATGTTTTAGAATTTCTTTGCTTTTGCACAGGCCATTGCCTAGTCGCTGTCTAGGTGGTATGCAGTGTAACTTTTTGCGGCTGAAACGTTTGACTTGTTGCACATTTTGAATATCGGTTTATATACGTGCTCGATGTAGTCGAGACTATTGTTTCTCCTTGATAAACTTGGTTTGAACTAGAGGAGTGTGAGAATCATATCCAAGGCCTGATTTGGTATATAGTGACCTTTTATAAGTACACAATTCTCCCGAGTTGAAGACGCCTTCAGGAGGTTATTTCCTGCTTTGAGTTTTATTTATCTCGAGCCGACTTAGTAAACTCGGCTTTGGCATGAGCAAGTGCGGTGATTTTTCTTAAGTAAAATGGTTAGCCGATCTATCTCGGCGGTATTGACATTTGCACAGTTTTTAAAGTCACTGTAGTTGTCTCAACCTTATTCGGATCTAGGTGAGTTTTTGAAATCATTTTTACCGCCTATTCTCATCTTGCAGTGAGTCTTCTCTCGATCTGACTTGGTGTGCGATTTGAGTGTTTCAAAATCTTTAAATAAGCGATTTACCGATTCATGTAGATCCATATCTTGTGACATGGTGAGCTATTATTTGAGCCGGTGGGTTTAGAAGTTACCTCTTCATCGCCTAGGTTTGCCATCGCAATCATACTCCTCGTCTTCATCGGAAAAGAAACCGCTTGATTCGACATGCTCCTGGTCTTCTCCGATGAGGGCCTTTCTTCTATCTTCCTTTACGCCCACCTCCTTCTTGGTTTCGTCCTTCTTGAGCTCGGGACAATCCATTTGGATGTGTCTATTTTGTGACAATTGTAGCATTCTACTTTCCAGTTTCCACCTTGGTTCCTTCTTGGATTCTCCTTGTAATTTTTCTTGTACTTGGAGTAGTTCTTTCAAATTCTTGAACCTTTGCATTATGAAAGCCATTTCTTCCTCAAAATCTAGTGGATTTGGAGGTTTCACATCGAATAAGCTCTTGGCGGGGACTCAGTGCAAATGCGATTCCCTTCTCTGCAGGCTCAGTTGAGGATGAACTTGGAAGCTCGTACTCATAAGCCTTCAGATCAGAGAACAGCTCCTGAATCTTTATTTTATTCAGGTCCTTGGATTCTCTCATGGCTACGGCCTTCATGCTCCATTCGGGGTTGAGAGATCTGAGGACCTTTAGTGCCATTTCCCTGTTGCCATAGGTTTTGCCCAGGGAGTTGATCTCATTAATAATTTCGGTGAACCTTGTGTCCACTTGATCTATGGATTCACCATTCTTCATTTTAAAGTTGTCAAATTTTTGGATAGCAATTGACAACTTGTTTTCCTTGATGAGCTCCGTTCCTTCACACATTAGGGCTAATGTGTCCCAAATTTCTTTGGCATTCTTACAGTTCTTGATCTTGACCATGGTGGATTTGTCAAGAGTTGGATATAACACATCTCTGGCCCGGTTGTCAAGATTGGCCAGTTTTCTTTCTTCGGGAGTCAGCTCCGTCCTCTTCTTAGGAATCTTTTCTGGCCTCCCAGCTGCGATCTCCTCTGCTGTGTTGTCCTTCTCAAAGATGAATGGATCGTCTTCAATGATGCACCACATGTCGTCATGGATTGAAGATAAGTGTGCCTGCATCCTTATCTTCCACAGATCATACTCGTCAACTGAAAAGACAGGGAGTCTAGAGTGCATGTGTTCCATTATAAAGTGAGAGTAAAGATATATATCTGATATAGATCTGGTTCGTGAAATAAATGAACCAACCTCTCTGATACCACTTGTAGGTCACAAGTCGTCCAGGAACAAGTCTAGAGGGGGGGTGAATAGACTTGTTGAAACTTTTGAACTCTTTTTCACGAAGAGTGAGTTTCTTCAGTTGATAGATAAATAAATGACTTGGAGTCGTTTGTTCTTTGATATGTGCGGAAGTCAGCTGATGACGAATAGAAATTAACTTAATGAAACACTTTACAATGTATGCAGCAGTTAAAGTATGATGCAGTAAAACAGTAAATAATGCAGGCAATTATAGTGGTCTCAGAGGTGGGGTAATCCTCTACTAATCCACTTTTCTCCAAACCAGTTGGAGATGAATTCACTATAATTTTCAACCAGTGATAAATATTACAGTGATTCAAACCACACTACAACAGCTTCCAATCAGTGGAGATCCGTGCCGTTGTACACACTTGACTGCCTTGCACCTCTTGATCCTCGATCCTCGGATGCCTTTACAATCTCTTACTTCAACCAGTGAAGTACCCCGTACTCAAGATTATAGACAAGAGTTTTTGTCTTCTCCAACTTAAGAGCTTCCTTAAGTATGAACTTTTAGATCTGCTCTTCTCACGATGCTATTGATTGCTTTAGATTGCTTGATTGCTTTAATTGCTTGAATGTATGTTCGCACCGGTAGTTGCTCAGTTTCAAATCTTCGGATATATATAGGTCAGATCTCTGAGCTTTTTCCTTGTAGCCGTTGCAAATCTTTTGAACAAATCCGTCCGTTGGAGGGAGACTTCATTGTTTAATCTTTCTGAACGTTGCAAGGCTGGATTCCCATTATTTTATTTTATCTTCTGACCGTTGTGAAGACTTCTGCATGTGATTGCCGAATCTTTTGAATATAAAATGTTTAAAGTCTTCAAGGTGGGTCAGGATGATTTATTTAAATCATATCTCTTTGCGGGAATCACTCCAATTTGTCTCTTCACATTGCATGTGAGCTTTCCGTAATGCTTGACTTTTCAACACATGCTGACGTGGACTTGGAGTACTTGGCTGCCTTCGAGTAGGCTGATATGCAGCTAACATCTCTGCAGACAGGTCCTCTCGGCTGTTCACTGTTTGTGACTTGTGCAGTCGGAGTGACTTCCACTGAGGTACCTCATTGTGATCCTGGTCAAACTTCTCTGATAAATTTCGTTGACCAGAGCTACTCTGACTGGACTCGGCTGTTCCTCTCTGATGGACTAAGCTGTACTTAGTACTTTGCCGTTTTTCAGCCTAACTAATTTTTGGCCTACAGAAGACACTCATTTGGTTCTTCTTTACATTTTGCCAAGTTATATACTTAACATATTTGGCCTATGGAAGATACTCATTTGGTTCTTTCTTACATTTTGCCAAGTAATAAACATTTGATTTTATATTAATGACATCATCAAAATCTAACAAGTATTCCTAACAGTGACAGGCTGTGGTCAACGATCCATGTTATGCGGCGCCTTTCGCGGATCTGCACATGGGTGATGCTTTGAGATCCAGTCTTCGTAGACTTTGACGGACGAAGGTCTTGCTCGCGGCACAGGACGATCGTCTTAGGTCGGGCACCAGAGACGATCGCTAGATGCCAAAAGGCGATCGCCTTGAGAGTTGATCGCTAGTACTCGAAGGTGGTCTGCTAACTTCGTTTAGGCAAGTTTGTCGTAGCTTATTCGGTCGTGGACTCGGTCGCTCGGCACTTATTCCGATCGCCGCCGAGGCGTATAAATCGCCGCACAATAGTACATATACAAAGTAATTTAAATATAATAATGATATATTAGATGATTAAAATATTACCACATAAAAATATAAGAATATTGAAAAAAAAATATATTTTTAGTTTATTTTTGTACTTTTATACTTCAACAGTTATTTGATTTTTTAGAATTATTTTGTTCTGATTGTAAAATAATAAAATAAATATTATAATGGCAAATCATATAAAAAAATTTTATATTAGTAAGAATCTGGGTTGGGTACTTTTAATGAAAGTTGATAATAATTTAAAAATAAATGCCTATGCTTAATTAACTTATGGTTTTTCTATCATGTGCCTTAGATTTATAAATTAAAGCAAATCAAATAATAGTTTATGTGTATGTGTGTGTATATTGGCTCATGTATATTTTCTAATCATTTTACAATATTATTGAAATTCAATCACATATTACTAATATAATAAGGGCTTGTTTGTTATGTGTGATTAAGGTGTATAATATATCTAATGAACCTTTATCTTGTTTGGTATAAAGTATAGGACCCTTGATAAAATTCGGGGCTGTATAAATAATACTGATTTTTGGTATTACGTATCCCACCTAAGAGGTGGTATTAGGTGATATTAAACAATACAACAACTAATAAATTTGATAAACTACCATGATATCTATATTTTGTAGAGAATTTAATACATCGTACCAAATATGATATTAATTTCTTATATTGTATAAGAAATCCCGGTCAATCTTATCAAGTTTTATCCCATACAACTTAGTAAACAAGCCCTAAAATATTTAACACTAGTATAACACCCGTGTAATTACACGGGAACACAAAAAAAACACTCTTATGTAAATATATAATATATAAATCGTTCATTATAAATTTCATAATACTTTTTTATAAACCACACTATTTATTTTGTTTATGATTACACCATTCCCATCGCAACAAAAGATTTCTAGTCTTTGCTGATCTTTAGTCTTGATATGGCTACATAAAGCTAACCATGACCGAATACGGGTCTTGGAAGATACATACCGACTTGAGAGAGCGTTTGATCTTGACTCTTAAATATAGTCATGGCAAAGCTCATAATAAGTGGGAAGTGACATATTTGAAATCTAAATGATAATCTGCTATCTAACGGGCTAAATATGGAATAAATACTTTACTCTCAAAATTATTCCCCGAATTTGTTTGTTCAGTAATATGGTTACGGATTTGAATAATTATTAATGATGTGATATTGCATAATCTTTATGATTGATCCATATTTTGAATTAGCATAATTGAAATTCTAACTTACGATTTCAAGATGTGATTTGCAATTCTAGAACAGTTGATGATATTCAAAAAAACCACTGGATATACTTGATTTTGACGTTTAGAGGTCGCAGAAATTTTGCATATACTATAAGAACTGAGATATATCCGCTTGTCTTTTGAAATTATAGACATCACGTAATCGTTTACTATCTCCACAACATTGTTTGTTGACGCAGGATTGCTCTTTCTTCAAAAAATTACTTTAATAAAAGCTACTTATAACTCAAAGATAGTGCTTTCAACATTGGCTGCAATATGATCTTCAGCATTCCAGATTAGTAAATATCAAGAATATCAAACAAGGTTTCTCTATCGACTTCTTCACCAGCTCACCATCTATAATTTTGAGGATTCATTCGGAGAAGTCCTTAATTTTTTGTAGCTTGTGAGATGACATTGTCTACCGAATAATTAATCTCATATTCTTGGTCAGTCTTATGAGTTTGCAATGATGCTAATGTGAAGAAGAGCTTATACTTGAATAAATGATATATGCATTGTCCTTTGGTACAACTTCATATGTAGAATTATACTAAATAATTGTGGCAATGGTAATTTTAGTAATATTTGAAATTTAAAAAGCTTTTGGAAATACATAAGAAATTTTGACTTATAGCTTAAAATTAAGCACTCCTCAAATTGCAGTAAAAAAAACATAATAGTAGTACATATAATTTAATTACTTATATGACCTATTATAAATATACCTGTTAATTTAGAAAACTACATCCAAGTCATAACCTTAAAATTACCAAGAAATTTAACAATTTAGATTGTAATATAAAAATAGCTTGGATAAGTTAAAAAATATACATCAGAATTTTATCCTAATTACAAATGACTTAAAATTTTAGAAATTTACAAAAGAAAAAACTCAATTGATTTGATTGAAATGAAACAGCATATTTATGCTTATATGATATTTTTTCGAACATTTAGCTTCATATTTAAAAGTATTAAAGTCTACCCATTTTACATTAAAAATAGAAAAATAGTTGAAGTACTTTTAGTAACTTCTGAAACTTGTATTACAAAAAACCTCTACGGCATTTGGTTGAAGTGAAACTATATGTATATTCATTTTAAAATAGGTTTTGGAATTACAAAGTAAGGAGATTATGACTTGTAACATAAAATTAAGTACTTCCCAATTTGCCAAAAAAAAGTAGCATATCATAGTATATACATATAGTTTCACAAAAAAAAAAAGCAGCATTACTTGTATGACTTATTATATTATAAATATACTAATCGCGGGGTTAACTAAGAAAACTACATCCACATCTTAGCCTAATTAAAATTATCTCCATTTTTTAAAAGTACAAAAAAGTCTAATTTTATTTGTAATATAAGATGAGTCTGGAAAACTGTAGGGTACTTTTGAGGCATTGAACTTCATATTCAAAAGTACTAAATTCAAGAAATTTAAATTCAAAGAACAGAAAAATAATTAGAATATTTTTAGTAATTTGTGAAACTTGTATTATAAAAACCCTAAGTGACATTTGGTTCAGTTGAAACTTTATATTATTTTTATATGATAGTATTTTTAAATATTTAACTTAAGATATAGAAGTATTAAAGTTAGTACATTTTACATTTAAGAGAACACATAAATAGTTGGGCACTTTTAGTAATTTCAGAAACTCGTATTAGAAAAAACTTCAATTCATATCGAATTGTGTTAAACTGTATTTGATGAAATTTTGGTTCCACGTTCCTTTTTGGTCATTTTTTTGCCAAAATGGTCCAAATCATTAAGTATTTAACGGTTTCTGTTAAATGGCCAAAAAATGAGATAATTTAATCCTTATATTTGAAAAAAATTACATAAATTATTTAGATATAATTTAAAATACAAACGCAAATTCAAAATTTTCAAAAGTATATAATTGATTTCAAAAGTAGATAAATTAACAAATCTTTTAAAACTAAAAAAAATAAAAAAATCACTAAAAAATCACTTAAAACAATCATTTTTTATTTTCTGAATTTCTCTTTGCACAAAGATAAATCTACGGATTAGTATATTATTACTAAATTTAATTTCTTATATATTTAGAAATATCTCTTTGAAAATTCATAAAATCAGTAATTATATAATTTAGTAAATATGAGTTTTTTCATTATTTTATTATTTTATATTAATTAAATAAGATTTAAAATTAAAATAGACTAATAGATTTGTTTTATAGTTTCTTAGATTTATTTATGAATAATAATCAAAACCACTGTTTCTGTTTCTACACTTTCAATATTATTTTTTAATAAGTTCGATTTGTTTAATTGATTAGGATTCGAGTACCTTTTTAATTATATATATTCAATATTTCTTTTGCAATACCCCAAACATCTTTTATTCCAGTTGATATTTTTTATTGATATACCTAATTATAATGACTAACTAATATAAACTAATTAATTAGTGAATATATATAATATTTTTGCGAGATTGTAGGTTTAAGTTTTTAATATATAGTGAATATTTACTATATTAAATTTCTCTTTGTTTGGGATTTATATTTTTCAATTAATAAAAAATGTGAAATATTTATGTAAATATAATAAATTTCTATTTATTCGTAATTCATATTTCTTAATTCGTAAAAATTAATAAGGTAGGTAGGAGTTATTTGAGGTATAATTATAATGTAATTAATGCAATGATGATTAGGTCAGTAATTGATTATGTGTCAATTTAGCGTGAGAAGGTGACACATGCATGTAATAGGAAGACTTGTGTCGGTCGAAGCATTTAAACCGCTTGCAGTCAGATTCTACATTAATATATAGGGGAGATTTTACGCTGTGCATCGCACCGAAAGACATCTAGTTTACTCAAATAGTGACGAAATAAGGAGCAGATGAGGTAAAAATTAGCGCACAAGGGCACCATAGGATTCACTACACTTTAGACAGATGGGGGTTTCACCATATCAAAAATGGGCCTCCACACATTCGCGTCTGTTTGTTCCTCAGTCTGCGTGGCTACACCCAAAATCCCTCCTTCCGTCTCTCTCTTTCGCGACCTGTTTCTTTGCCCATCGCCGAAGCAATTTCATTTCAACCTCCATTCTGTAAGCATTACTCCAAAGTTCACATAATTCAGTCAATTTTAATAAACCTAGGAAAAACATAGGAAAAGAACAAAGTAAAGGATCGAGAAGATGCCATTTGTCCAAATCTTCGACTGCTTTGACGGGTATGCATGTAGCTCTTGAGAACTTTTCAGCTCAGCGTCCTGTTTCATCTCGTCGTTCTTCGCCAATTCATAGAATCTCTACATGTGGTTAAGCATACGAGTTCCTAATTCAGATTGATTTTTGTGAATTTTTGTTTTGCAGGAACTGAAGTCCATTGTTCATTGCAGTTTCGCGATATTCATTGCATGGTTGGTTTTTTGTTTTCTTTGGATGTCTTGATGTTTTTAGATTGAAACAGAGATTTGGAATCTCGTGGCCCTGGATTCTGGGATTAAATATCTGCTTAGGAGTTTAGCTTGATTTAGAACATTTCCCCGCGATTTGATCAAACGTGGGGGATAGGAAGAGATGTCTAGTTTTGTTGGAGTTCTGGTTTCCGATCAATGGCTTCAGAGCCAGTTCACGCAAGTTGAGCTCCGCGGCCTTAAATCCAATGTAACCTTCCCTTTATTGCTTGAGCTATTTTATTTCAATTCTTATTTAAGAGTTTGGTGATGTGGTTATGGACTTATATTGTTAAAATGAACATGGTATTATATATATATAACATTTGTGTGTATATATATAATATGTGTGTGTGTGTATCCCTATTAAATCTGAGAATTGAAACAAGCTTGTTAAATGTATTATGTATTGAACTGACGTATGGGACATATGGTGGATTTATTTTGTTCACCTTTTTTTGTAGTTCATATCGATTAAGAATCAGAATGGTGAAGTTACAGTTGGAGATTTACCGTCTTTGATGATAAAACAGAAGGGTATTAATGAAATATTTGAAGAGGAGGAGATTAGGCGAGGATTGGGAGATTCACACTATGATATGGATAAGGAGATAGATTTTGAAGGCTTCCTCAGGGTAAGTTTTTCTTTCGTGTTCATTATGATGTTGATTTTTGCTTCTCAATGTATAAACATCCTAAAAGTTGATATTATGCATTTTAGACCAAGTGGTTGTGGTTGTCCTCTTACAACATTGAAGAGATCATAACCTCTAATAAAGCAGAAAGTTGTAATAAATTTGTTCTGCTTAATTATTAGTTAGATGGATGTTGATAACATTTCTATAGTTGCTTTCATTGAGCAGTTATATTTGGAGTTACAAAGTAGAGCCAATGCCAAAAAGGGTAATTCGAAAAACTCGTCGTCCTTCCTGAAGGCCACCACAACGACCCTTCTTCATACCATCAGTGAGTCTGAAAAGGCTTCGTATGTTGCTCATATTAACAGTTACCTCAGGGACGATCCATTTCTAAAGCAATTCCTTCCAATTGACCCATCTTCAAATGCTTTATTTGATCTTGCTAAGGATGGAGTCCTATTATGGTACTTCAAACCCAACAGTTTTAGTTTCCTGCAACTGACCGACTTTAACGCTTATAATGTCTGGTTTATTTTCTTGATTTGTTTCAGTAAGCTGATCAATGTTGCGGTACCGAGTACGATAGATGAGCGGGCTATCAACACAAAAAGAGTACTCAATCCATGGGAAAGGAATGAGAATCATACACTCTGTCTCAACTCTGCAAAGGCGATTGGATGCACCGTGGTCAACATTGGCACTCAGGATCTTGCTGAAGGAAGAGTAAGTTGAACTTGCGTGCGGATAAGTTATCATGGTTATGGATTGTTCACTTTAGATCATTTTTAATTAAGATATACTTATGTTACGTTGGTCAATATTTGCAGCCTCATCTGGTGCTTGGGTTAATTTCTCAAATTATAAAGGTTAGCATATATGGCCTCCATAACCCATACTTCTTCTTCTTCTTCTTCTTCTTCTTCTTCTTCTTCTTTTTTTTTTTTTTTCTTTTTAACTTTGGTAGAAGGAAGAAATAGGATATAGCAACCTTTGGTGGTAGTCTTTGGTCTTTACTAATAGCAACTTTTTTCACTGCATTTGGGTGGCACCTTCAGATTCAACTATTGGCAGATCTCAACCTTCGAAAGACACCACAGCTCGTAGAACTGGTGGAGGACAACAATGTAATCAGTCACATTTTCCTTTGAATCTCAGTAATATCTAGTTTCACTATTTGTAACTTAGAACAGAGCTAAATTGAATTGTACACTTTGATCAGGTGTCACTAATATATGCAGGATGTTGAGGAGCTTATAGGACTTGCTCCAGAAAAAGTTCTGCTAAAATGGATGAATTTCCATCTCAAGAAAGCAGGCTACAAGAAAACTGTGACAAATTTTTCTTCTGACCTAAAGGTATGTTCATTTTGCAGTTGATTTTGGAGCTGTAACGCTGTGGCCTTTGTGTATGTCGGAGATTTAGTTGATGGTTAAGGGATTTACTTCTCTTTCTTAAGGCTATCGGTGAGTTGTCTTGGTTGTTAAAAGATATGATCCATTTAGAGCAAGCTGGGTTCCAACTTTATGTTGCAAGTTACCAGACCGTTTTGGTCTACTTTTTTCTGGGCTTAATTCTAATTTATAGTCATATATCTGGGTAAGTATAAAATCGACGTAAGGAATTGAAGTTCTGATTTTTGATTTTGCTACTAAGTTGAAGATCAACTGTGGGCTTCTTTTGTGTGTTTATTGATACATCGTGAGACTTGTTCTTAACTATTATTCAGATATGTAACTTTGTTTCGTCTCCTCCTATTGTTGACTAGTAAATTCTGCTGTCATTATTTAATTATGCTGTCCTGTTTTGTAGGATGGAGAGGCATATGCTTACCTGCTTAATGTGCTTGCACCGGAGCACTGCAGTCCCGTCACCTTAGATACAAAGGATCCCACTGAAAGGGCTAATATGGTTCTCGAGCATGCAGAGAAAATGGACTGCAAAAGATATCTAACTCCCAAGGATATTGTGGATGGATCAACCAATTTGAATCTTGCTTTTGTTGCACAGATATTCCACCAGAGGTGGGAACCAAGACCTTATTCATTTCCTTTTTTTTTTTGGCAAATCAACCAAGAGTTAGATGTTGCAGCTTTTTAATTCTTTAGAAAGATGGTGTTAATTTTCTTGATAGGAAGTACCAAGGTTCTAAAATTCGGCACTCGCTCTGCGAGGTGGGGAGTTGGGAGTTTTCATTCACTTGGGGATTAATGGGAAAAAATCTGATATGGTATATTTTGAAATAAACAATATTCTAAATAACGTACTTTGATAATACTACGATTAGTTACTAATAAAACACAATTTATCTCAAAATAACCTTGATTTCTCCATCATCCAATTAAAATATATGCATATCCAAAACAAAATACATTTTTTCAGTTGAGAGAATTTTAAACACTCTCTTAAACTGCAGTAGATACACCAACTGCAGGCCCAAGATCAGGCTAAAAAACTAGGCAGAAAAATGCACAGAAAACACACACACTTCTCTTTAACACAAAAGAGAATGGGATAGAACAGGAAATTTACTTATAAATATAATCTGAATTTTTTGTGATCTGATTTGCTACAATGTGCAGGGTCCAATTTATAGTAATAGATGAATTAGCTAGATACATGAACCTATTCGTGTACTAAATGTGGATACATGAATTTTGTAATGCATGAAACTATAGAATGGATGATTATCTTTTCAACACTTCTAGAACCTGCACAATCAACACTTCTAGAATCTTTTGAAAGTTTGCACAATATTTCAACACCCCCCCCCCCCTTGTGCGAACTTCAGGAACCAAGCCGAGTTGTGCTCTAATAAACTCAAATTTCGCCTTAGGCAGTGCCTCGTAAATATATCAGCAAGTTGTTCATTTGTATCAACTTTGATAAGATCAATCTCCTCTTGCAACACCTTCTCCCGTATGAAATGATAGTGCACTTCAATGTGTTTAGTCTTTGCATGAAAAACTGGATTTGAGGCTATCGTCACAATATAGCTCAACTGGTTCCATTTTAGAATGAGAAATATCCTTGATCAATCTTGTTAACCATACACACTCTTGTGCAGCGAGTGTAGCAGCATTATATTCCGCCTCTACTTGATAACGCTACAGTAGCTTGCTTCTTGCTACACCATGAGACAGCAGCTGAACCAAGGTCAAAAGTATAGCCTTAAGTAGATCGTCTAGAGGAGGGATCACCTTCCCAATCTCTGCATCAGTGAAACCACTAAGTAAAATTTATGCGCCTTGTTTATACATCAGTCCATAATTCATTGTATGCTTAAGATAACGAAGGATCCTATTTGCTGCATCCAAATGTGGCTTCCTTGGATTTTGCATAAACTGACTAACAACTCCGACTGGGATTGAAAGATCCGGCTTGTAATCGTTAAATATATTAAGCTTCCCACCAATGTGCGATATGCTTGAACATTCTTGAGCTCTTTTCCAACATTAGCTCTTAGTTTCAAATTCTGTTCCATTGGAGTTGCTGCTGGTGCGCAACTTATCATCTTGAATTTCTTAAGAATATTTTTAGCATATTGACCTTGAGAAACAAAAATTCTTTCCTTGACACCTCCAAACCAAGAAAGTGATTCAATTCTCCTAAATTTTTCATCTCAAAACGAACAACAAGTTCATCTTTCAATCTATTTATTTCTTGTTCGTCATTACCGGTTGTTATCATGTCATCGACATATAACAACACAAGAATGTGCACCATCGAATCTTTCTTTAGCACTTGAATCATAACCACAGAATTGCAAGTATTGAGCAATTTGTTTAAGCCCATAAATAGCTTTCTTGAGTCGACATACATAGCCTGGATTTTTTTTGATTTACCCCTAAAGGCTGCTCCATATAAATTTCCCTATCAATGTCTCCATAAAGGAAAGCGTTCTTCACATCTAGTTGCCAAAGTTTCCATCATTTTGAGGATAAAGTAGCTCGAACAGAAGTCATCTTTGCTACTGGAGTGAAAGTTTCTTCATAGTCCAGCCCATATTTTTGAGAGAAACCACGAGCCACAAGCCTTGCTTTATATCGATCCACACTTCCATCAGATTTACGCTTGACTTTGTAAACCCATTTGGAAGAAATTGGTTTAACTCTTCAGGTTCAGGAACTAGATCCCGTGTCTCATTCTTATGAAGTGATGATATTTCCTCTTCCATAGCAGCTTCCCAATTTGGTTTGCCTTTTGCATCTTCATATGTTGATGGTTCAGATTCATCAAAAGGGCCAGCAAAGAAACATTCCGTTATTCTATCATAATCAGCTCCAATATATCGTCCTCCTCGCCCATAAGATTCTTGCGCTGCCTTTGTCTTTTCCCCCCAACCTGAAGGTCGAAAAGTGTCAAAACCCCGCTTGCTTTTCTCAAATTGCATTAATTCAGCTTTCAAAGCCAATTTTTTTGCTTCGGTTAGGGTCTTTAACACTTGAACTCCAATTTTATCTCGAATAAAAGGCTTCAGACCATCAAGATATCTAGCCACCTGCTGCCCCTCCGTTTCCAGCAGATTGTTCCTTTCAGCTAGTCGCATAAATTCTGCAGTGTATTCGTGGACAGTGCGGGTACCTTGTTGGCATCTTTGGTCCTGCTGAAACAGGATCTGCTCGTAGTCGGGAGGCAGAAATTCGCGCATCAGCAGCCTCTTCATCCTATACCACGTTCGAATCTGGCCCCTGCCTTCTTGTTCTCGTGTTCTCTGCATTCTATCCCACCAAGCTGAAGCACCACCCTTCAATCTACAAGCGACTAATCTGACCCTCCTATCTTCTAGAGTCTCCATATAGTCGAAGAACCTGTCAATATCTGCGATCCAATCCAGGAAATCTTCTATTCCCAAACCACCATTAAAACTTGGAATATCGACCTTTAATTTGAAGTCGTATCCCTCTCTAGTCTCTATCATCATACCTTCTCCACTGTCCAACATTCCTACGCCTGCCACCATATATGCCATTCAACACCTCTTCATATTCATCCTCCTCGCTGGAAGAATCATCAGTTCGATTGTTCTGTCTGCGAACGGGAATTGTTCTGTTGATAGGGTCTCCACGAGGTGCATCTCCTCTTGGTCTTCTATCATTAACCCGATTTCGGTTCCCATCAACACTGAGAGCATCAAGCCTATCTGCAATTTCATCAAATCGCTCCTCAAAGCGACGGAATCTGCGATCTATTTGCTGCTCCAAGTGTCCCTGTAAACGCTGCTCCAATCGTTGCAACGCCTCCTCCCCGACAAGTGGGGCTCCAGTCTCATGAGCATCGCCATTAAGGCCACCACTACCGCCTTGGTTCGCCATTAGTCTCTGATACCACCTGACGCAGCGTAAGCACTCAAAGAACAAGTTGGAATCACAATCTGAACTATATTTTATTGCTTAATCAAAAGTTGTTTTTTTCTCCTCAGTACCTAAAGGTTTATATATAGTTGAAATAAGTAAAATACATGAACAAGGACATGAGAACTGAACAGCCTCTTCATTCCCCTAGACTTTCAGCCTACCACATTCAGACTCTCTAGACATTTAGGCATTCTGATTAGGATTCAGTGCATCAGTAACATCCTCTACATCAAGTGTAGTCCTTGTACCTTTCATTCCTCCTACGTGTCCTTTGTGATCTTCGAGGTATCTGATCACTTCCTTGATTTTCACAATTTGCTTCATGAGTTTCTTCACTTTCACTCGCAGAATAATCATGAGGTCCGGTTCGACTTGGAGGACTTGTTTTGTCATCCAAATCTTCATCTTCATTGTTAGATGGATTCGCAAGTTGTGTTAATATAGGCTGCACATAATAGGATGATGTTTCATAAAAAACAACATCTCTAGATGTCACAACTTTGAGTGTGTTAGGGTCCATACATCGCCATCCCTTTCTATTAGGATCGTAGCCAACAAACACGCATTTCTTTGCATTAGCATCCATTTTAGCACACAGCTGATCTGAAACATGGACATTGCATGTAGAGCCAAAAATTTTGAAATATGAAACCGAGGGTTTCTCCTTGTAAATAAGTTCTTAGGGAGTTTTCATGTTGATAACTTTTGAGGGCAATCTGTTTATTACATGACATGCACATTGCATCGCTTCTGCCCATAGCTCTTGAGGAAGAATTTTAGCATGCATCCAACTTCTACTTACCTCTTGTAAGTGCCTTAATTTCCGTTCAGCAACTCCATTTTGTTGCGATGTTCTTGGACACGTCAATTGTCTTCTTATTCCATGCCTTTCACCAAAATCGGCAAACTCGTTGGATGTAAATTCTCCCCCATTATCAGGTGCTGTGCACCTGATCCTTCTTCGAAACTCCCCCTCAACCTTCGTTTTGAATTTCTTGAAGATTGAAAATGTGTTGGACTTTTCTTTCATGAAGAACACCCATGAATACCTCGTATAGTCATCAACAATTACAAGCATAGAGCGAAGACCACTATAACTTGCTGCATTGTTTGTTAATAAATCAGAATAGATCAGCTGCAAAGGTTTTGTACTTCTTATTGAAGATTTTCTGAATGGAAGACGATGTGCTTTGCCATATTGGCATCCTTCACAAACAACTTCATGATGAAAACTTCCCAAGTTAGGCAGCCCGTTAACAATGTTTGATTCATGTGCATCAAATGTGACTGTATTTTACGCTGGCTGCCACAACCACAACCCTCCTCCTTTATCCGGGCTTGGGACCGGCAGTGAATGTCATAACAACAATCACAGGCGGAGTTAGCCCGTTAACAATGTTATTTGATGAAAAATATTTTTCAGTTTCTCATAGCTCACATGAGCCAAATGAGCATGCCACATGATGCTTTATCTTGTCGGCTTGTTTTTTCCACAAAGGCTTCACTTGCTGATAAAACATAAAGAGAATTAACTCGCTTCCCTTCCAATGTTGTATTAGCATCAATGCCTTTGACGTTTTCCAGAATTTTGAAATTACTTGGACCAAATAAAACATACCGACCAGAATTTGTTAGTTGAGAAACAGAAATCAGATATTTTGTCATACCTTGAACATGGTATACACTGGTCAGATTTACATGTCCTTGCATTGCCTTCACCTTGACATTTCCCTCCTTTTCAAGCGGATGAATGGAGTTGTCTGCTGTCACGATCGCTTTATTTCCCGTGTATTCCTTTTGCAGTGAAAGTTAAATGATGAGAGCAGCCGGAATCAGTGATCCAATCTTTTGAATAATCGATAGTTGCAAGACCTTTTTCTAAAGCGCCTCCATCGAGAGAAGTTAGTGCGGATTCCTGAACAAAGTTCATGTTTGTTATCTCAGCTGAAAGTCAAGTTCCCCAATTATCAGAATTTTCCTCCTTGTTCTGAGAAATGCTTGCATTTCCAATCTACAAAACTTCTTTATGTGTCCAGGTTTGCCACGCCTATTGCATATTATCTTCTTCCTGGCCCCATATTGCGAATTTTCTGAATTTTCTCCTTTTGGTAAGAATTTGTTTTCCTGTCCAGCTTCCTTTTTCACTTGAATTCTTCGGTTTCCGTTGCTCCCTGCTGCTGAACTGTTTTTCCTTCAAGTTCTCTCTTGCCTGGAAATTATTTCCCTTCCAGCTTTTGTAGTTATTGTAGCGTCCTCTTCCAGCAAACAATGCCTCGTTCCATTCAGATATTGAAGTTTTTGCCATCTGCATAGCTAAGGCTTCTTGATTTGTAAGTAGATTCTCCAACTCGACAATGCTAGGCTGATTTGCCCATCCTTGTATCGAAGTCAAGAACGTGGTATACTCCTTTATGCCACAAATAAGATATTTTCGCAGTCGTGCGTCTTTGATAGGCTCTTCTGGATTGAGCTCTGAAATTTCAGCACATTCTCCTTACTTTCTCGAAATATTGAGCAATTGTCATGCTCCCTTGATTTGTATTTGCTAGTTCATTCTCCAAGAACTGAAGTCTGGTCGTGTTCTTCTTAGTAAACAGCTTCTCCAATGTGTCCCATACGTCCTTTGGTGACTCCTTATCTCGAATGTGATCAATAAGATCTTTGCGAATAGAACCTCGCAGCGCAAACAAGGCTTTCCCGCACTTGATCTTCCATTTTCTTCTTGCTTCAGAATTTTCGGGTGTATCTGGAGGCAAATCTGTAACACATCCATCTACAATATCCCAAAGATCTTGTCCTTGGAGATACGCCTTCATGCACATCCTCCAATATTGATAGTTGTTGTTTGTTAATTTCTCCATTCCAAACTGATTCAATGCTCCACCGTTGATATCCATCTCCTGAACTACAAACACCTGCAACAGCAGCGAATTTTCTGCCTTAGACCAATATTATGCCTTCCTTTTCGCGAGCAGCCTCCACCAAGCACAGCAGCTGATACGCAGCTCCGATACCAAGTTGAGAGAACTATAAACACTCCAACTGCAGGCCCAAGATCAGGTTCAAAAACTAGGCAGAAAAATGCACAGAAAACACACACACTGCTGTTTAACACAAAAGAGAACAGGAGAGAACAGGAAATTTATTTATAAATATATTCTACAGATTTTTCCCGAGTATTTTCCATTTTTTGCTGAGTGATGACCGATTTTTTTGGTGGCCAAGTTTTGCTGAACGAGTCAGGAAACTTGAGTCGTCAGCCTGCCGAGTGCTGAGTAATCGCTGAGTTTTGCCGAGTTTTAGTACACTGGGAATTCATGTTATTCTATTATCACAAAATAAAAATTAACATTGTTGCACAAGTGATGTCTCTCCTATTTTCTTCCAAGTCATACCTTTTGTAGTTATGAATATTCAATTACTCTACTGTATCACTGCTGGTGCATACTGAACTTATCTTCCGTGCTTGTAATTCTACATTAATATATTTGGACCAAGAAGCAAATCGGTCAATATAGTATCTCAATTATGTGCTGTATGGAACTCATGATGTATAATACTTGCATCTCTGAGAGAATCTCTAAAATATTGGGATTATTTGTTTTGAAATAAATTATGAAAATATATGTATTATCTTTTAGTTTTATCTGTGGCTTGAAACTCTAGGACTTTTAGAGAACTGATTCTTTTTTCCTCAGGAATGGCTTCTCCGCGGACAGCAAAAAGATATCTTTTGCAGAGATGATGACAGATGATGAGCTAATGTCTAGAGAAGAGAGGTGCTTCCGTCTGTGGATCAACAGTCTTGGGATTAGCTCTTTTGTCAATAACTTATTTGAAGACGTCAGAAATGGGTTAGATTTTAAGATTTATGAAATTCTCCTATATCGGTCTTGTGACATACATTAGACAATCCAAAGGGTCCCATTTGGCTTATAGTTGTCTGCTTTTGTACTTTACCAGGCAGTTCGAATGATTTGGAAACTACCTTTTCATTTTGGATAGTACTTTCTGGCATTCATCATATTAGCTGCATCTGCAGGTGGATTCTTCTCGAGGTGCTGGATAAAGTTTCTCCAGGATCTGTCAACTGGAAGCAGGCCACAAAACCTCCTATAAAAATGCCATTTAAGAAAGTGGAGAACTGCAACCAGATTGTTAGAATAGGGAAGCAGTTGAGACTCTCCCTCGTAAATGTAGCTGGAAATGATTTTGTGCAAGGGAATAAGAAGCTTATACTTGGTAAGATCTTAACTAAGGAGATGCTCAATGCTGGTTCCATATTGGGTTCTCTTTTCCAGTGATCCTAGACGACATCGGGATAACCTAGTAGATTAAAGACATCCCATCCTTGTTTTTTTTCAATCTTTCTTTAGTTTCAATTTTTATGCTTGTTTCCTTCATACTTCAATTCAGATTATCTATCAATGACTTATATGCCCATTCGATACCAGATAGTTTCTTCTTGAGAACTGTCTTGTGCTTTCACCTCTTAAGATTAGATCAGGTAGAACAAAAGTAACTTGGTTCTAAATGGCTACAAGGTTGCCTTACCCTAATGAGTTTCTTTTGTAGCTCCATGACCGTTGAGACTAGAGAAAAAAATTTGTCATCATGAGAAAAAAACTAATGGTTCAAAGGTATGCGAGGAATGCAGTACCCAGATTTTTTTCATTTGAGTATTTTTTTTTAACTTCATTGCATTGTTTCCTATGGCCCCCAAAAAACTGTACTTTTGTTAGGATTATTTTGGAAAAGCAAGTGATGTATAATCAATGTTACACCTGCAAAAATAGGGTAGTTGATGGCTGAACTTTGATTTTTGCCTAAAGAAACGAATTCTGACGTTAAGCAGGGTCTGCTATTTATGTGAGGATCGGTTGTTCATTATATATATATATGGGGCGCGTTCTATGCAGTACCAATATTAGATGCAGTACTTTACAGTACTAATTTATGCATGAGTTTTGTACTAATTATCATGAAATATATGCATTTCGTGCATCAAAATTTCAATGCATTAATTCTCACAAAAATTTGAGGCATATAATCTAATATTTTAATGCATCGATATTTTGATGCATATATTGCATATTTTAATGCATTGAAATTTTGATGCACGAAATGCATATATTTCATGCATAATTAGTACAAAACTCATGCATAAATTAGTATCAGAAAGTATCGCATCTAATATTGGTACCGCATATATAGTGGCGCGTTCTATGCAAGACTAATATTAGATGCGATTTACAAGATTAATTTATGCATGAGTTTTGTACTAATTCTGCATGAAATATATGCATTTCGTGCATCAAAATTTCAATGCATTAAAATATGCAATATATGCATTAAAATAATCATATGCATCAAATATATTGCATATTTTAAGGCATTGAAATTTTGATGCACGAAATGCATATATTTCATGCATAATTAGTACAAAACTCATGCATAAATTAGTACTGCATCTAATATTGGTACTGCATAGAACACGTCCATATATCTATATATATATATATATATCCATATATCCATATATCTATATATATATATATATATATATATATATATATATATATATATGAGGGCTTTATTTTCAGAACTCTCTTAAGTGCGAGAACTGCGAGAAGAGAACTCCTCTAAACCAATGAGATTTTTTTAATTATTAAAAAATATTATCAATTCAAAAGGGTATTATAGTAAAATACAATTTTTATTACGGGAGATAACCCCTACTGATGATACCCCCTACTATAATAGCCCATACTGATGATAACCCCTACTATATATATATCACCCCTACTATATAGTATGGGTTATGATCAGTAGGGGTTGTATGCATTGACATGATGCACATTACGTATTATTAGGAGTACAAAAGGTGGTTCTCGCAGTTCCAGAGTTCTGAAAATAAAGTTACACTATATATATATACATGTGCGCGTGTGTGCGTTCGCGTGTGTGCACATATGTACATGTGTGTGTGTGTTTTGGGGGAGACCTACAAGACATATGATAGTAGCTAGGAAGCACCAACACGGCCAAACATCATTTTTTAAAAATATGAGACGGGTTGCTGGACACGGCAAATTGTCATATACTTATACATGTTACCTCTTTAAGTATATAAACCATAAATATCATCCATACTCAGTTACTAAATCATCAAAAAAACATTTAATATTTCAAACTATTTAAACTACCAATTCTAAAGACTATTCTAAGATATTTATTTAAACATTCTATGTCAGGGTTTTATTTTATTTTTCTATGCCAGCCCCTCTTTTTTGTGAAGTTAATGTGTATGCTACGATGGATGTGTGGTCATACAAAAAAGGATCGGCTCAGAAATGAGGTGATTAGAGAGAAGGTAAGAGTTGCGTCTATAGAAGACAAGATGATGGAGAATCGATTACGATGGTTTGGTCATGTGAGAAGAAGACGTGCTGATGCCCCAGTGAGGAGGCTAGAAAGTTGGGGAACAAGTAATATTGTGAAAATTAGAGGAAGACCCAAGAAAACTTGGATAAAGATGATTGAAAATGATATGCGGTTTCTTGGAATTGGAGAAAGTATGGCGATGGAGAGGCAAATGTGGCGGGAAGGAATACGGATGGTGGATGGAATCTGATTCTTTTTTTTTATCTGTATTTTGTTCCTATTTTTTTATTTCATGTTATCTTTTAATTTATTTTTCAGGATTTTTCATTTTTTTTTAACATTCATTCTCTTTTTTTTTTATTTGCTTTTTTCTCTACTTTTTTTCCTCTTTTTTTCTTTTTATGTTATTTATGTAACGATCATTGACGGTTTCAAAGTTTGATTCATGTTAGCCGGCCCCAAATCATTTTTGGACTAAGGCTTAGATGTCGTAGTTAAAAAACTCACATAAAAGAACATCTCACAAGCCGTGTCCCCTAAGTGTCCTCGCATGTCTCCATATTAGAAAAAGGGGACACTTATTTTCGCATGTCTGGTCTGTGTCCCCGTGTCCGAAGTGTCCGACACTTGTACATTAACCTCCTAGAAGTGTTGGTGTGATAGTGGCTAGATGGGCAGTTTACCCACCACGCGATCCACATAAAAACTTGATATTTCAGCATGAAGATGGCAACATAATGTTTTCGTCTTGCTTCTGCTTTCCAATGATTCTAGATTCATTTTCACTTCCTTGCTAAATGGGCGGTAATCGTTAATATGTTAAACTCGGAAAGGTTTCCATTATTACTTATTTATGTTTGTGTCCTATTTTGGCTGTTAATGATATTCAGACCTCTTCTGTTGGTTTCTAATAAAACGTTTATGTTCTCACGTGCTGGAAGAAACTTCCAAGCTATGAAGTAGGGACACGCTCCCGAAACCACGTATCCCGTCTGAAACGAGTCGGAAACTCAGGAAATGTCCGACATGGTACCGACATGCTACCAAAAAGCATGCGGAGAGTATTGGATTTTCCTTCTATTTTTTAAATGCCGGTCACGTTCCCGGCACGCTAGTGACACTTCAGGACACGGCCGGACACGTGAATTCGACATGCTGTCTTGTTATTTTTATTTTTTATCCTCGGCTGGGAAGGATCTTGGATCTTGGTTAAGAAAGGAAGTTGTTGGATCTTGATTCGACGTTGAGAAAAGAAGTTGGATCTTGATTCTACGTTGAAAAGGAAGAAGGAGAAGGTTGTGGAGGTCTTCGTTAGATTCTGCTAACTAAATTGGATTTTGCGGGAGACGAGTAAACAAGGGAAAGGGGAGGGGCTTTTCTGGAGAAAAGAAGATTTCGCTGGAGTGGCTAGGTTAGTTGTGTTTTGGGCTGGACTCTTTTCTCCTCTGTAGAGTTTTTTTTTTGTTTTTGTTTTTGGTGGGGGGTGGGGGTGGGCTCTTTTCTTTTCTGTAGAGTTATTTGTGGTGGTCTGGGCTCTTACTTTTAATATTTAGGGTTTAGATGCTCAAACCTAATTAATTCTCAAATATCCGTAATATTTATTATGTGTGTGTATATCTAAATAGTAAAACAAAGGTGTCGTTTACATGTCTTGTCCGACATTTTGAGAAAATTTGCGATTCCTGTGTCCGTGTCGTGTCGTCTCGCGTCCGTGCTTCATAGCTTCTTACTTTTCACACAGTTTTTGCTTCTCCATATTTTAGCAGTTGATGAGGTGGTAACCTTTGTTCTCACTTTTTACAAACTAGTTCAGCCATGGATGAACTCAAGCTGAAATATGGATGGTGCATGCTTGGTTCTCATGTTTCCATTCATCTCTGGTTTGCTCGCAGCTTTCCTTTGGCAATTGATGAGGTTTAATATGCTTCAACTTCTGAAAAACTTGAGATCCCGTTTTCAAGGGAAGGAAATTAGTGATACTGAGATACTAAACTGGGCAAACAGAAAAGTGAAGAGTTCAGGCCGAAAATCTCAAATGGAAAGTTTTAAGGTTGAAGACACGCTTCTATTTTTCATCAAGTATATGTATGAATGCTAATGGTGTTGCAATATTTTAACTGATATTTGGTTTGCCAAATGCAGGATAAGAGCCTTTCAAGTGGATTGTTCTTTCTTGAGCTTCTCAGCGTGGTTGAGCCACGAGTTGTTAATTGGAACCTTGTAACGAGAGGTGAAAGTGGTAAGTTGCCTATATAACATTTTTCTTGGAAATTTACAGATCTTAATCAATTCGGTTAGGTGATTTCTTCATGTAATGGATCGACAAACACCCAGAGCAAACAAAAGTCTGAAGTGTAAATGCTCATTCATCACGTTTCTGACGGCAGAAATTTAAGATACCTAGGAGATACTGCATTTATCACTTCACTATCTCCAAGTTAGTTGGGATTAGCATACAAGCTTATGACATTTGTGTATAAAAGAAAAAAAAGGCTCAATATTTCCAAGTTGCAACATTGTAACTAGGCTACCATCAAAGAAACGTAAATTTGGTTTTTTAGGAAGGGCCTTACCTGATTCTGCATAATTTTCTTTCATTATCTGCGATACATGCTCTGATCTCTTTGTTTGTCCTAGTATGATTTATTAATTTTCTGTAATATGGTCTATATTCTTAGTTTGAGCTAAAATACAAAAATCAGCTTCGCTTTGCGGTTTAGCCCAATTACCAATAAATTCAGTTACCTTTTGAAATTTGTAATATTGTACTTTTCGTAACTAATCCTTCTGTTCAATTTGAGAATGTTGATGGGAAATTGACTTTTGTTGTCTTTCCATAGATGAAGAGAGGAAGCTGAATGCTACCTATATAATCAGCGTAGCCAGGAAACTTGGTTGTTCAGTTTTCTTGTTGCCTGAGGATATCATGGAGGTGAGGATGCAATATCTGCTATGTGCCTCTTAAATATACTCTCTCCGTCCCACTTTAACAGAGTAATTTGAAACATTATTTTGTCCCACTTGAAGAGGGTATTCTCAAAATAAAATCTTATATCTAATTAAAATTTATGTAATATACCTTAAAGTTATAGTTATAAATTACAATATTAGTTGATTGAAAAAAAATCTGAGTAAGAATATATGGTTTAAAACGAGTTGTAACTTTGTTAAAATGACTAAAATAAAAAAGTTGTACCTTAACCAAATTATCCACTTCAAGTGGGCCGGAGGAAATATATTTTACCAGGGGCTTCGAACCTTTCTCACTTGATTTTGGTGGAAATATTTAGCCATATAAAACAAAGTAAAATGTGTTGCAATGTGCTTTGCATCTCCAACTGGTTTTTTCAAAGAACAAGCTATGGGGCTAACAGTATGTCGTGTCTCTCGCAACCTTCAACAGCTTTCTGATCCCTTATGTTAACAATATTAGCTTTACAATGTGTTGCGACTATTTTGTATTCAACAATTTTTTTTTCCAAACAAGGAAGCATGATTACATTGTATTTGACAACATACTTGCTGATATTATCGACAGGTAAACCAAAAAATGATCCTTACTCTGGCGGCAAGTATTATGTACTGGAGCCTTCAGCAGCCTGTGGAAGAGTCGGATTCCTCCCCTGTCACAATGAGTCGTGGGGCATCGCCAGAACTAGCTTCACCTTCAGATGGATCTCCTTCTTCATCTTCCATTAATGGCTCTGCCACCACCAACACCAACACCACCACCATTCCTGGAGAAGAGGACAGTTCCACTGTTTCTGGATTATCACATATCACCATTGATGATGATGTAGCAGCTGTGGATACTGCAACATCTGAACCACTAAAAGAAGAGGCCATGTGAATAGTTGTGGTTAGAGAGTTCTGTTAGGATGAACGGGGACACAAATAAAACGGTCATTATACACTTTTTTGGGGCTGTTTGCTGGGGTGATCAAGTCCTGATACACACGCTCATGGTCTGAAGAGAGGAAAAGAACAAATGTTTTTTTTTTTCCTTAATAAATTTGCAATGTGAATTACCTCAAGTTTTGGTAAACACCATATCTTGCATTTTTCTCTCTGTGAATCTTGCTAATTTATGTTTCCTCTTTCCCAACCAGATTTTGACTTTACTTGAGGAGTTTTGGTCTTCTGTATTTAACAAAATAGTTGGCAAGTTTTAACTAACACATGACATCATTGTGACACCATTTTGTGAAACTTTATAAAGGCAATTTTGTCAACCATTTTGGGAAGGAGGGAGTAGCATATAGTTTAATGGTTATGTTTTGGTTAAGGGTTTTATTTCCACCACTTCTATCCAAAATATGTTGTATTGATTTCGAGCTATAATGCACGGATTCTTTAAAATTGGGCAGTATGCAGTATCGGATACTGCATGGGTGTGGGTGCGATTCGCGTGGGATTCGCACGGGATTCGCCACGTGGCGAATCCGTGCAAAAAAAAAAAAAAAAAACGGACTCGCGTATCCTGTGCCAGGATACGCGTATCCTGCACGCGAGTCTGTTTTTTTTTTTTTAGATTTTTTTGTAATTTTTAAAAAGTAAATCAAATAAATTAAAATACAAAAAGTAAATCATTTAATAAGTAATTACTTTTACCTTTAGCATTATTCACGGACAGCATTAGAAAGCTCTGCTGCTCAAAGCCATTTTGAATTGTTTTTTGTATAACTTGTTTTATGTATTTGAATTGATTTTATGGTGATATTTGAATTGTTGTTTTTTATATTTAACAAGTGTTGTATATAATAAAATATAAAATAAACAGATGTATTCTTGCCGTATCGCACCCTAATATTTTCAAAAAACCATATACCCGCACCCGTATCTGCCTGCACCCACACCCACCCCCGCACCAGTGCAACATAGATTTCGAGTGATTAATATAGTTATCGGATTAATTGAGTAATTTATTTTGAGGTTCCCAAACCAGAATATACTTTTGTTCATGTTTATAGTATTACTTTTTGTTGTGAATAATTGCTACTTTATGCAACATAAAAAGGTAATACTACAAATATACTAGTATCTCTATTTCATATTAAGTGTCGCTTTAAGCAAAATATTCAACATCCGAAGATTAATTATTGTTGCAAGCAATAAAAGGAGAAGAAAGATTATGTTCCGATTCTTCATTCGTGTTACTGTTGAAAGTTGGCTTGGACATCACATGCTGAAATCTACTTAAGAGCATGCCCAGTGAGCAAGATGCGTGAATAAAAATTTCAACGCGTGGTCTGCGAAATTGGTCTTCAATCGTGAATAAATAAACTTACTACTAGGAATGATGGCATCTTGAACTTTTTCCTTGGAGAAACATCCCAACATTATAAAATTGAAATAGAGAGAGAATTTAGAAAGAAAATAGGGAGAATGATTCTGAGATTCGATTTTTATTAATAACTGCAGTCTTATTTATAGGAAAACTTTAGATGACACAATCGTAATTATATAATTATATTAGGAGCATAATAGTCATTCATAGTATATAAAAACAAAATGATAATTGATATGTCACTTTCATATCATTTTTATAACACTTCTCCTTGAATGACTATTTACATAGATGTCTATTGAATTAGTTTGGAGAAAAACTCAATGGAATAAAATCTCCAAACTGTTTGTACTTGAGCTTGTGACGATCATATCGTGTGGCATCAATATGTTGCTAGGAAAATCCCGTGGAATAAAATCTCAGCATTCTGTAATTGTTGCTCCTTCTTATCTCGATAATTCTTGTATGAGTATTCTTGTGCCGTCCCAGTAAAACCTTGTGGGACAAAAACTGAATGAATAGTATGATTCTCTTCCACATGTATCTTGACTGTAGGAGTATCCATCTGCGGCCTCAGTAAAACGTCTTGGGACAAAAACTGAGTGAATATGTCACATATATCATTTAGAGTATCCACGTGTTGACTCATTAAAACTTTGTCAAGAAAACCCTATGGGAAAAACTCGATCGAAGGAAAAAGAGTACAACTACTCTTTCTGTTTTCAAATCTTTGAGGAATAATTTTGAGCTTTGTAGTGTTCCTCATTATGCCATGAATATGTCTCGTTTAAACTTTATTAGGAAAAATCTAATGGAAAAAAAATCTTAATGAAGAGAAAAGAGTACATTACTCATGCTAATACGCTATTCTTGTTGCCTCATTAAAAATCTTGCTAGGATATCCAATGGGACAAAACCCCAGACAAGGAAAAAAGAGTGCAACATGTATTTTATACACATGCCCTAGACATTTCAGAAAATCACCATGGATTAGTATGAGTATCATATTCAGTGCAGTTCATAATTTTGAACTCATATTCTTTAATATATTCCAAATTTTTTGTTGACGATTCCATATTAGTTGCAATCAAGCCTCGTCGTTAAAAATCGTGCTAGGAAAACCCAGTGGGATAAAACCTCAACCAAGGGAAAAAGTACAACATATAATTTTCCTTCACAACATCTTATCTTGAGTCATTGCACGCATTGAAAATATATTTAAGCTCTCCCCATGAGTTTCTTTTCACTTTTAGTAAGCCTATGTTATTTTATTATAAGGGCATATATTTCAATTTTGATTGATTTCAGTATCCTCATTTGCACAACCGTGGATTTCATTATCCACATTCCAAACAATGGATTTTAATATCCACATTCAATCCACATTTCATAATCATGGATTTCATTCATAGATATCTTCATTACATTCATGGATATCTTCATTTAATTGATATCCTCATTTCATGGATATCCTCATATCATTTATGAATATCATCTTTCCAATCATTGATATCCTCATTTCATTCATACGGCTATTCTTTTATACCGTGTCGGCACATTTCAATTTCATTTATTTCCCCTATCAACCTAGCTTGTCGAGATATCTCTTTAGCAGTCATTTATTATGATTATACATTATAGTTATGACTATACATTTCTCAAAAGTATATACCTCCTTTATCATTTGCTTTTAGTTTATATTCGGGGAATTATTATTTATTTATCAAAGCAGTTGTACTTGGTATCAAATATTAATAATCTTTCATGCATCTTTGAACTTCAAGTTCATATTTCAGTTGTGAGGATACAATATGATGCATTTCATATATTTCCAACTATTAATACTCCGCTCATGCTAAGAGATTTCTAAACACCAAACTCATATGCTAGTATCTCAGTATTCATCTTCATTCATGGGAGTTTATATAATATATTCTCGATACTTGATGGAGGACTTTAAATAGTTTGCCAAAATAATATCCCACTTGTATGCGCTTATATAATCCCTCATGGATCTAGTCATGTTTATTTGGGATATATTACTCCAGTTATCTGATCTGGAATATATGCTCAAACCGTAAGCAGATCATCTCGTAAGTTTCTGATTACGAGTCATATACACATGTTACTATCTAGTAGATCCATAATATCTAGTAGTTCACATGTAGAGGGGATGGACCCATACCCTCCCTTAATATATTCCAAATTTATCAGGGATTCATTCCCAATGTTCGTTAGTAGTGATACTATTAATCGAGAACAAACATATAAAGACATAATATGTTTATATCACCACATAGATATTATATTGACACATCACATCATCTTTCAGTGCCATTATTGTACATCATTATCAATATGGAGTCGACGTTCCTGTGCATTATATCATGATCACTATTCAAATATAGAGTCGTAATTCACACGCTTTAGGACACAAACTATTCAAATGTGAAGTCAAAGCTCATACGCATAATTTCAATCTATAAATAGATTATCATTTTATTCACAAAATTCACCCATATCGAGGGTCTGAATATTACAATAGATTCGATGCTCTTGAATCTTCGAAAATTTTACTCATCTCTTCCAGTGATTATCATAAAAAATTTTTATCGAGCTCAGCTCGAAAGATTAAGGGTGCTAATGAGAAATGGCGTCCCAGAAGATATTCGATGGTTGATCAAAGCATAAGTACGATTATCTAGAGAACATTCAAATTCATTTAAGTACATGCCAGGTACAGGTAGGAGTAATTTTGCAAAGAAACAGAGCGCAAAAAGATTAGGTGGATGCTATAAACCGGCACGGTAGACCTGTAACACACGGTGTAATTTTGTGGGGTTTATGTCTAAAAATCGAGAAGAAAAAATAGTATTTATCAAGGATGGATTGAGTAAGAAATTTATGGATCATGTTATCCAATCGATTCTTGATACACATCCCAGTAGTTATGTTCATCGTGAACTCATGGCCCTGTGGATACAATTTAAGGATGAACGAGAACGCTACAGTCATGAAATATTGATCCCAGAAGAGCCAGTTTCTAAGTATGTCCTCTCAAAATTGGTATAAGATAGCAAAGTAATGCAAGTTAATGCTTTCATTCATTTTAATAAATGTTATTTTCTAATATTTAAATTTCGCAGCTGCCAATCGGTAACGTCATTTTTATTGAAAAATATAATAACATATATGTCGTTTTCTTTTGCAATTTTATCAAAAAGAAAATAGTGCAGTAACGGCTTATCACGTGCTCATTTTTCAATAAAAATAGTGAAGTCATTCGTTTTATAGCAAAAGATTGTTCTTTAAATAGGGATACATAAATCATAAAATGTATATTTCATTAATTTTAGAAAGTTTAGTGTTTAGAGAGATGGAATTTTCAGAATCCTCATATAGACATCATCCAATTAAAAATGTATCTACTTTGAGTGGATCCAAACTGATAGGCCATATCCAGTAGATGGATATGACATATCAACTTGTAAAAGAATTAGGAAAATATATAATTAATATATTGTAAGGTGGGAGTAACAACATATTTTTACGCAATATTTCAATGGCTGAAGAATATTGGGGAATAAAAGTAAACAAGTGCTTTTCACTTTCCAACAGTTAGAACCATTAGTGTATCGGGTTCAACTGGATCGGATGCTTCAAGGACAGTCTATGCATGATAGCATGATGTATATAGTAAATAATAATGATGCCTTTATTGTTTTTCCAGGTGGATATGGCACATTCAATGAGATATTCAATATCACATCATGAGTTGAGCGGGAAATCCATACCAAACCTATAAGTTTGTTGAATATTAATAATTTCTTGTTTGCCTTTTTAGATCAAGGAGTAGATCACAAATTTACCACTCAGTCAGTGAGGGAAATACTTATATATGATAATACAGTTGCTGATCTACTTCTAAAGTTTCAAGTATTTATTTCAGTTTGGAATTTGGAAGTCAAAGCTCACCAGCTATAGACTATTAATGTCACGCGAAAAAGAAGCTTAGATCCATTAGATCTCTCATTATAAACCCTGATGTAATGAGGTGGTAGAGTTACGGAGTTTTATACTCTCGATACGCACCCCCTTTTTATGGGTTTCATATGTATTTTTCTTTCGCATATTGTCGAGTGTTTAGTATATTTTCGGCTAGTTTCAGTATTTTTCACTTTGACTGTTTTGTGCTTCTTCCAGAGCAGTAATAAGATCATTTTTGCTTTTATGTAAATATAGTATTTTCACGAATATGTGACATATGCTTCTCATGAGCATTTTCATATCAATATGATTTCATATGATCCCATCATATGATATAATCAACATGAGATTTATTGAGCATTTATTTTTCAGTGATAGTTTTTCATATCACTTGTCAAATGATTCCACCATTCGATATTATCACCATGGGATTTTTCTTTATTAACCAGTGATAACTTCTGGTATCAGTTGCTCAATTTTCTCCGTTTGTATTTAATAATCATGGAGATCAAATATTTCCATCAACTGCTTCTTCTTCGAGAGCAGGATTTGAATCATTGATCAACTATTTCTTCAGAATCGGATTTATTTCTTTCAACTGCTTCTTCAAGAGCGGGATTTTGATAATCGATCAATTACTTATTCGGTATCAGGATTTATGAACCATTCATTAACTAGGGGTATTCATATCCGGGTACTAAAATTTTTGGATACCCGAATCTACGGGTACCCGGTTATGCGGGTAGTTGAAAATTCAGCCCGTGACTGATCCAAAAAAGTCGGGTACACGATAAATGGGTACCCGCTTTTTTTGATGGCTCATAGGGTACCCGACCCTACCATTAATTTGACATTTTATATAAATAATTTATAATTTTAATATAAACTTATTTAAAATTTATTATATAAATTAATTTAATGTAGTAAATACATTGTAAATATTTTTCGTACAATAAGCAAATTTCAAAACTAACTAAGAATTTTATATATATCATTTCTTTTTTATTATATAATTATGCTTAATTTAACATTCAATTATATATATGAGAGAATATATTATTTCTTATCTAATGATTTTATCTTCTTGTAAATCTCCTAACAAGTGAGAATAAATACATTACTAAAAACACATTAAGATGAATTCTCATATTAAATATAATTCATATGACTCCCTCCATCTCGCTAAAAGCTTTACACTTGCCTCTTTTTTTATCCCTTTAAAAACTTTATATTTGTCACATTTACGCAATCAAATCAAACAACCACCTTTTACTTTTTTATCTCCGCCACACACACCATCAATACCTTTTATTTTTCAATTTACATCATACATTTATCATCATTACTTACACCAATCATTACCTAAAATATACCATAAATACACCATCTGTCAAGCTTTGAGTGGGACAAAAGAAGTATTTGAAATAAAGTTTCATACACTTACAAATTAAATAGTTAAATTTATAAAAAAATAACTATTTAAAAACTTTAAAAAAATATAAAAATACCCAAATTCTTAGTTCGGGTCGGGTAGTTGGGCCGGGTAATTCCGGTCAGGTTTTTTGAACACCCCTAGGTATAACCAACCATGATAGTGATATATAATATTTAAATTGCATAATTATATATAAAATCATCCGTCTTATGATAATTTAACTTGACACATGTGAAGTATTGTAATTGCAAAAATGAACTCAATAAATAAGTGGTTGTAACCCCCACTTAGAGATAAATAATAGACTAAAATTAAACTGCAAAAGAATTAACTATTTTTACCAGAGCAAGATGGTCCAATCAGTTTCTTCATCATCAAGGTATATGGTTATAGGTCAAATTATTGAATACGATTACGAAAAATCGGCGGCAGTGCCGCCTGGGGGGCACATGACATCATATAAATTACAAGACCTTGGATTTTTTTAAAGTTGAGTACTATCTCGTAGGGATGGGAATATTCAACCCGAAACTCGTGGAACCGGCCGGAACAGAACCAGAATTCTAGGTGTGGTACGGATCCTGATGTTGAAAATTATGTATTTTATTGGAAACCGAAATCGAATTTCAAAATTCGGTTCGGGTTCGGTTCCAGCAAAAAAATCATAAAAACCTAAAATTTCCTATTTACATATTTTTTTATTAATATTAGTTAATTTATAAGGAAAAATAAAAAAAATCCTAGAAGTATACGGCCTTAATTTATTGAAAATTCAAGTTACTCTTTTGGTGCTTCATTTTGTTTGATATTTTGATTGTATCAATTGCACATACAAACATTTTATCTTCACTATCTTGTTTTTAATTGGACTATTGTTGTTTAGAAATTTAAAATGGAGTCGAATCATGCTTTTAAATGGATTATTGTTGTTTAAATTTGATTTTTTTAGATTGAAGTAGGTGAATAGATTCATATAGACATGAAAAAAATGAAATTGAAATATTTTTGGAACCGAACATAAAATTTCGGTTGGGGTTGTGTTCGATTCCAAATGAAAAAAATATGGAACCGAACTCGAAATGCACAATTCAGTTCGGATTCGATTCTTACACAAAAAAATCAAAATCGTATTTAGACAGCCCTACTATTTCGTACATTCTTAATGAAATTTGGTAATATCATATATTAAAAGATTTGTTACCCCGTATCAATATTAATGATAAATTGAAGCTTTAGTAAAATGGGGCATGATGATATAAAAAAAAACTTAATTCTGATAATATATGATTACGTGAGAAAAACTAAATTCATAATTTAATAAATTATAAGATTATTTTATTCTTTTATATTTTATTTTTTCCTTACTTTTAATTTTCTTCCACCGTGACTCCTTTTTTTTCAACATTTCTCACTCTCTTTATTTTATTTGTTTGTTTGTTTTACTATTCTTTCTTCTTTTCCGACGTTTTTTCTATGTACCTCCACGCATAGACATGGTACAAACCTACCCACTCTGCGCACATGTATGTATTTAAAACATTTAAACAGTACCTCATGGATCAGAGAATTCTCCTCCGCCGATCAACGCCGAAAATGCCTCGCACACGATTTAACCACCACGCTGATACAGTCTGGATCTCGAACTCACTGAAGCTGATGAGCGCACGGACTGGTGTGTTTTCTTGCTGGGGCCAAGAGCTTTAACCAGATCAGAGCTGAGGAGATGACTCAGATGGGGGATTCACGACCTTTGGAGCTGGAGACGGTGGTGAATCTGAACAACGCCGGTGAGACAACACAACAGACAGCGGCGAAGTTCTAGATCTACTACCCGCGACATGTTCTAATTTCCGATCGACGACTGCTCGCTTCTGGACTATCGACGGTGAATAAGTGATGAGGCAAACTGATTTTCCGGACTTCAATTTGTTTTGAGGGGATGCACATCTTTTGTGTTGGGATATACAATTTTCAGATTAAATTTATCAATTTTGCATGGGCAGTCTGGACTGACTTGCGGTGGCCTGCGGCGGTAGTGTTTGGTGTTCGCCATTGATTCTGGTGAGTCCCTGTTACTTGAAGATGTGAAACATTGTTATATTATATATGGAGGTTTGCTCGTCTCTTAAAGAATTTTAAGAAGACACTGGCAGATATCAGAAAAAACTTTCCTTAATTTCGAGTCTCCGTTGGTATAGAATTTTATGATGCATAAGACTCGAAGGGAAAGTGGTTTAATGCAAATAGGGGCGAAAACTCCCCACTATAGTTAATGTGGTCTGGGGAAAAGAAAAAGAAAAGGAGTTGGGAAGGATGATGATGGAGCCTTCCCAAGTATATGAATTGCTTAAGAAGACAATGTTAATTGAGAAAGAATACTACCCACTCTGGTCCTAATTTCCCCCGAATTCAATTCTGATTTGACCCATTGTGTATAAATATGAATCCCGCGAATAAAAACACGACACGTATCATTTGGGAACATATTTTAGGATCAATTTCGGGATGTGTAGCACAACTCATTTAGAAATATTTCTTTTCTATTATGAGAGGTAGGTGAGTCTTTTGGGTTTCAAAAATGCAATAAGAAGGTACAGGGATCATCTGTAACATTTCTTTTCTATAATATTTTCGTTTGTAATAATTAGAGTTTTGATATAGAGATCATCTATAACATGCAATTGTAGATCATATTTTGATCATATTACTCAAATGGCTAGAATCGTGCTGATAACGTATTATAATACTAAAATATTATAAAGAGATAATGATTCCTATATATAATTTTTATTAATAACTGATGTGTTGTTTATATGAAAACTTCAGATAGTATAATCGTAATTACATAATTACAATCACTGACTTAATAGTCATTCACATTTTATAAAAACAAAATAGTAATTAATATGTCACTTTCATATCATTTTTATAATACAAGTAATCTTCTTTCTCCAAAATACAGTTATTTTTTTATGACTAAGAACACAATGGGCCGAAACATAATACAGGGCCGGTCCTTACCTATATTTGGTTCAGGGCCAAAACATAATATAGCTATGCTGAAAACCGTTTTAACCCGGGTATTAAAAAATTTACAACTCCAAAATATTGGACAAGTACTCTAGACAAGTTGTCCTGTAAACAAAACTAGTGAACAGACCGTCGAAACTCGACGAGTAATCACTTTATGTTGTAATTTATAAGTAGAATTTAAAAAAAATTTAGTCGAAAAATAATTTTGCTAGAATTCAACCACTGGAATTATTTACGGTAGCGGAACACACCAATAAACCGAAATGATGAAGCTAGGATTTGGCCACCTGAATCCATTTAGAATTATGTACTCGTACTCGTCCTAAGTCTGATTGAAAGATAATTTTACTTCTTGTTCACGTTTAAAACTCGTATAGTAACACACGGAACAATGAGAGTATGGTTCAGCCACCTAGACTTATTTAAAAACTATATATCCATACGCACCCCAAACTTGATTAGAAGATGACTTTATTAGTCGTTTCTGTCCCAGACCCGTATAGTAATATCCGCTAATTACTCAAACAATTTAAATTATACAATATTTAACTAATTAAAAATAAGTTGCTATACTAATTGGTTATCCCTCTCAATAAAAAACCAAACATTACAAAGTAAAGATTAAACATAAATATTATAAATGACAAAAGAGTAATTAAATTTCTAATATAAGTTTGGAATTATAACAACAACAACAATATCTAAGCCTTAGTCCCAAAATGATTTGGGGTCGGTTAACATGAATCAAACTTTGAAACCGTCAATGATCGTTACATAAATGACATAAAAGGAAAAAGAAGAGGAAAAAAGTAGAGAAAAAAGCCAAATAAAAAAAAGAATGAATGTTAAAAAAAACAAAAAAAAAACCTAATGTGCGAATTAACGTGGTGCCCCAAATACGTAATGCTATTAGATACATTATTTTGATTTTAAGTATTTAATGTCGGTGGAATATCATTTAAAATCGCTGTGTGACTCAAATTATAGATAATTACGATTAATGCAAATTTATTGATTGGTCAAATTAAATTCTCAAGGTGAAAAAATATTTATTTGACCAACTTAATCATCGACAATATTAATACACTATTTGCCCTCAATTTCCAAATCTATTTAACTTGCGGCCCCTTAAGTGTCGGACCGAGGACCTGCAGTTCTTGAAAGACCAGTCTGATGAACTGTTGTCCTCTTTTTGCCACCCCTTAGTTATTGACATTAATTTTTTTTGACTCAGTTGAATGCTGGAGGTCGTAGTTCCGGCCTCTCTTTCCTACTACCGGTTGAATCGCGGGATGTGCCTCAATAATTAGGGTCTGAGTACAAGTCAATTGATAACACATGCAAGATCCAATCCCAAAAAAAGGCAGTATGCTCCCACCAGGAATTGAAAATCAACATAAAACAGTATTGAAATTTGAAATGAAAACGAGTGAATTATTAAGAAGGATTCTTCTAACATTTTTATTAGCAAATTCATTAATTACATCTCCATAATCAAGATATTCGGTAATATGATCCTTTTCGATGCATACAATTATTGATTCATTATCTTGGCTCCTGATATCGTAAATAAGATTTTAACTTCAATATAGAAAGACTCAAAACATTGACTGATGAAACAAAATTCTATAAGCCATCATCTAATGAAAATAATTTTGCCGCATCAAACAAAAAACAAAACATTGACTAGAACAATCGTAATTGTCCATACCTACCTTTTAATTGAGATAATTTACATTGAAGTCAAAGACTCCTTACTCTTTTATTCTGTATTATAATGGAATAAAACAAACCGACTCACTAAATTGGCTGCACTTCTTTTTCTCATGAAGTACTAGTCATTCCATGCAATTCTCGATACAATTTTCATTTTGAATCATCTGGAAATAGCCTCTCTGTGTTAAGACAGGGGTAAGACTGCGTACATCCGATCCTCCCTTACCCCGCTTTTTGCGGGAGCCGTTGAGACATTGGGATAATGTTGTTGTTGTTGTACCTTTTAATTAAGAGATAGTTCTAAAGGGTGCTTCAGCGATAACTATATCCTTTTTTATCAAAATACATGCCTTAATAACTGACTAATCTGCATTGCTCGAATCCATGTTGTATACGTTTTTCAAAAATGTAGGTTCAATTCCTGTCTTATCAGCCATTTCTTGAGCGACAATTGTAGCAGATTCAAATACTATTTTCCTATATTTTGGATAATATGAAACAAGTCCATTAAAAAATTTCACAGCAACATCAGTATGCATATCCTCATTGTTGCTACCCAAAATATTATTCGGAGATAGATATTGCTGGAATGGATGGGATATCAAACAAATGCAAGAGCACTTCCGTGAGAAAGATAAATAACACAAGATTTACCGGGGTTGTTAGTCCCGGGCTTGAATGCTCTCGCGAGATATTATTAATACCAATATTCGGGGATACAAGTACTAATGTAAGAATACAAATACAATGAGTGTAAAGATTCTTGTTATCTTAGCTAGTGAGCGTGTAGATTGCCGGAAGAACCAGATTTGATGCTCTGTGAGTTCTTGTAACAAAGGTGATGAACAGTCGCGGCGGTGAGAGATCGACCGCCTCTCACGGCGAGTATTTAGCTGGATGTTTGGGCTTCTGGGCTTATGAATCCCTTGGAATCTGTCTAGTGGAGACTTGCTGCCGCCGATCGTCTTACGGACGAGAGATTTGGAGAGAGAAGTCCTGAGATGGATTCCGTGAGATAGCCGGAGCTTGATGATATGTATGTTCTTCGGTGTTTCCGTGAATGTATCTAATGTGAGAGAAAGTGAACCTTTGGTGGAAAGTATTTGGACGTAAGTCAATGAATTCCCAACCGTAGGTTGAATGTGAGAGAATGTGAACCGTAGGTTCACCAATTTCCAAGCTTTTCCCGGTAGGAGGAAGTTCTCTATTTATAGGGCCTGGATACGCCGGCGATCGCCTTTTCTGCAATATAATAATCGGGCGATCGTCTTTCAAAGACATGGGCCTGTCCCCTCAAAGTCTGCAGGAGTTGCCGGCCAATCAGGCGGTCCAATGGGGAGCTTACACGCGTCTGAGTTGCCGACACGGTGGTCCTACCGACAACTTTCGTCGCGCATGCTGGTAGGTGAGGTAGGTGGCAGGCTGTGGTCAAAGGTCTTGTCTGTCAGCTAAAGATCTTGTCTGCTAGCGAAGATCTTGTCAGCGCCTTTGGTGGATCTGCACGTGGGTGCTTTCCTGAGATCCAGTCCTTGATGACTTTGATGGGCGATCGTCTCTGCTCGGGGCACAGGTCGATTGCCCTTAGCTGGTTAGTAGAGTAGATCGCCAGCTGCCAAAGGGCGATCGCCTTGGGTGTCGATCGCCAGACATCTGATAGTGGTCTGATATCTTCGACATGGCGAGCTAGCCATAGTTTGACTGATGTTGACTTGGTCGCTCGGCCTTATAGTCGATCGCCTGTCGGGATGAATAAATCGTGTCACAACAATTGCCCCCCAGCTCGCTCATACGTTGGTAAACGTGGGGTGAGGTGGCTCTCTTGGGGATCGCTGACCTTTTGACGAGCGACTTTGTGTTTAACTGAACTGGCGATCGTCTTTGAGCCGATATATCCTGAGTTCGGACGACCTGGTTGGCCGCTGAACTGCGCGGGAAAAAGCAACGGGCGTTGAAAAGTCTCCGCGCACGTGTCGGGCTTCTAGTGGAGGACACCAACGGTCATTAATGACTCTACCGACGCGTCCTCGAAAAGACGCGACGCGGGTCTCGAGGGGGTCAACTATTGCGCTGCTTGAGATCCGACCCCGAGGTTTTCCCTTACTGCAATCGGGTCCCCGCCTCCTTCTATAAAAGGGGGCGCGTGCCGCAGTTGTTACTCACGCGTGCTTATTGGAGAAAGAAGGACTCGCCGCCAATTTTCAAGATCTTAGAGCCGATCGTCGTTCGATTTCACTTTAGGGTAAGAAAATCCTTTTCTTCTTCTCTAACTCAAAATGGCCGAGTCTCATCATCGTTTGAGCGGGTACTGCTTCGCCGCCGGACATCTACGCCCGGAGAAACTCCTTCCGTCTTCCACTGAGACGGGCGGGTGGCCATTCGAGCCGGAATCGACCCTACTGAAGTTGAGGCTTTGTTCAATGAGGCCGATATTGCTAAGGGCCGGTCTTTAAGAGAGACGATCGCAGATCGAGAGAGATCCGCGATCGTGGCTTACCGGGAGCAACATAGCACTTTTGGTCGGGCCTATAGGGCCTTTCTTTGAAATAATGGAGAGGTTAGCCGGTCCTACTCCGAGATTCGACTTAGGGATATTCGGTCGCTTATCCCTATGTGCTTCCCAAGCGGTCGCGATGTCGTGCCGCGCGTGATCGTTGTGGTCGCTCGCCAACATGAGCTCGACGACCAGAGAGATCCGGCCGTGGAGGACAAGATTCCATGTTCCTTCGGATGTGGACATGTTCGCGCCCGCGAGAATGAACGAGTGACCCGACCTCCGATGGGTATGGTCGCAGTGAGTGAGGCCGTTATGGAGGCCGGCTACGCTTCCCTCGTCCTTGCGGTCTCCCATCTGTTGGCCGCTTGGAATGTGGCGCCACTTCACCGACGCAACGCCCGGCTCCAAATTATTTGCACCTTCACCCTTTTCGGCGGTCATCGCTGTCACGCCTCCCATCGCCGTTGGAGATGAATCATTTGTTTAAACTGACGGCTCACGAGAGGTTGGTTGGCGGTTACCATATTCAAGGCCGATCTGTCGGGTGATTCATGGAGTCCCGAATAAGATACGTGGCGATCGACGAAGTGGTTCTCGGTCGCCGCAAGTGGAGAGCTTCGCGAGCGACAATCCCACGGCGCCGGAGATCCCCACCGAATTTCGGAGAGGAATCCTGCAAGGGTTTAGACTCTCCCTTCGTTTGGATGCGATTTGACCGATCTAATTTGATTTCTGCTTGTGCTTCCATATCCCGACGATCGAGGAGCCGCCTTCGACTTTCTCGTTGTTTGGGAGCGAATTAGGAGCTTGTCGGACGACGACCTAGACGCCACTCGGATCAACAAGGAGAGTCGCCGGTTGTCGGCTCGACTATTCCGTTTCCCGAGACATCTCGCGGTGCTGTATGAGCTCGCGATCTTCACTTTCTAGGCGATCGCCTTACTTGAGGAAAGTGTCCGACCGTTAGTCGATCGTCTTTAACCGCAGAGGTTCGCTTTCCTCGCTTTTGAGCCTCCATGAGATCGCTATGTCGAATCCAGGAGTCCTAGCCGTCTTCGTCATAAGAGGTCGACTCGGGTTCCACCTGGCAGACGCTTATAGTTCCGGAGGGGGAGCCTCGCGTGGAGCCGGAGCCTCGCGTGGAGCAGGTCGTGGTCGAGGAGGAAATTCAGGAGGAGGGGCTTCGGGTGAATCGCAAGAGGCCGAGACCGGAAGAAACTTCGTTTCCTGCCCCGGGCGATGAAGTGCCGATCGCCGCTCCTCTGATCACCATCGTTGCTCCGGAGGGCGAGTCGCCCTCTGCGGCTTTTCTGCGGGAGACAGCGATCGCGGATGCTGAGACCCCTCGAGGGAAACCGTTTTTCGGTCGGGATCCCGAGAAGGCTGAGAGGTAGATAGCATTTCCGTGTTGAAAATTGCATCTGCGTAGGATTTGTATTAACCTTGTTGTTTTGATGCAGGATCCGTCGCGCAGATCCGTCTTGTCCACCAATGGTCGTGGATTTCCTGGCGAGTCGATCTCCTCGCCATTCCTGCGACATTCCTCCCTATGTCGCCAGGCCGCCGCCGCTTCTTCCGAAGGCATGGACGATCGACCGATGCGATCGCTCGTCGGCCGATCGGCGAGTTCGATGCATGCCGTTGTCGCCTTTCTCTTCAGACGGCGACCATGGCCGTCTGTGCCGCCAGAGTTTGAGGGGCGGCCTCCACTATTCGCCTTCAGAGGATCTCGAGGCGGCTCGGAAAGAGAACGCCGAGTTTGCCGACAAGATCGCGGCGATGGAGAAGGACTCTCGAGGCGGCCAAGCGGGCGAGCCATGAGCTTGAGCCGAGAAGAAAGAGACCGAGAAATATCGAATGGCGGTCGACCGATTTCGGGACCAGATGCAGAGTGCCGTCCAGGCGCGGAATGTTGCTGAAGGGGAGGCCGATCGCCAGAAGGTGACGATCGCTCGGCTGACCAGCGAGCTGGCGGAGGCGAAAGAGAAGGTTGCTGCGAGGGAGGCCGAGCTCCAGGGATCGCAACGGGCGATGGCCGAGCTGAGAGGAGAGGTTGAGGCGACCAAGGCCGATCCCTTCCAAAACTTGGAGTATGTCAGCGAGTTCGCCTATTATTTGGCGTTCGCCGACTCGATCCGAGCGGCTAAGAAGGGAGGCTTGGAGGTCGGTCCTCTAGCTGAGAAGTTCAAATCATATGCATTGGAGCATCCTCTCCATTCGGCTTTCTCCTTGCCGATCTTGGACCTGGCGGACATCGGCGTGGATTTGAGCTGGTATCCGTCTCCAGACAGTCTTGCTCATCCCGATGCCCCGGAAGATGAGGGGACCGCGCCGAATGCTGATGGCGAAGGCCAGGCAGGGGCCTGAGGCGCTTCCTTTTTTACGTTTCTAGCTTACTTTCTTTGTAGTTTGTAGCTTTCTTTTGTAGCACTTAGGCCTTCGGGCGATCATGTACTCCGATTTTTCAAGTAATGAAATGAGCATTTGTCTTTCTGACTTATCACTTGAATGAATGGTTATTTTTAAGTCTTTGTTTGACTTTGTACAAATGTGTGAGGAGAGATCGTTGCGAGGGTAGTTCCAAATAAATTGATAAACTCATAAAGATAACTTTTTACAACAAATTCGATCGCTGCACTACATCTGAAAGAATGACGATCTCCGTATGTGGTTGAATAGCGACGATCGTCGTGTAGGTAGTCCGCACTCTTATTGCCCCTTATTTTTATTCACTTAGTGGAAGGAAGGGGATGAAAATAATTCCTTGAGTGAGCGGTCTTCAACTTTGTCGAGTCCTCGGGGACGGTCGTCCTTCTTGAGGAACCGTGCACGATCGCGGAGTTCGATGGACCGACTCCTTGATCATGTCTTGATGCGCGAAGACATTGAGTGTCTCGTGACTCACTTTATTATGAGGGTCCTCTGTTAGGCTGCGCCTCGCCTCGTATTTAAACGAAGGGCGTGCGGTCTCGGTCTAGAGGAGTCCTTGCGCGAGCGCGTCGGATGATTCAACTCTACGCCCGCGGCTTGTTTAGCTCTGCTTCCACCTCGGCCCACCATGAAGATGGCGAACCTCGACGGTGTACGTTGAGACGGGGGTTGTGGCGCGTCGCATTGTCCGGGTTCACCATGTTAGATGATGAACCTTTGAGGGCGAGCGATCGTGTCCATTAATTAACTTTGGAGGGCCCTCAGACTACGCCGGCCTCGTATTTAAATGAAGGGCGGGCGATCTTGGCCCAAAGGGACCTTGCATGGCCTAAGCAGTCGGTTCCATCGACCACCAGGACCATGGCTGCACTCTTCCACCTTGGATCGTCATGCAGATGCCGACCTTCGACGGTGTACGTTGTGCGGGGGAGGTGATCTCGTGCCTTAGTCCATCATGTTAGATGGTGAACTGTAGATGGCGATCGAGTCCTCCGGTTTCTTGAATAAGGAAGGAGATCGTGGAGACTTCCGAGGTCTCCTTTTCTTGATCGAAGCATGTAGAGACGGTCGCCGAGGTTGATCTAGGGGTCGGCTCGTATGAGCTTTCCAGCCTGTTTTGTGTTCGACTCGGACGATCGTCCATAGAGGTAGGTAGGGACTTCGGCTAAACCAATAAGCTGTCCAACTTGCCCTCCTCGAACAATCTCCAGAGCTGTTTGAGGAGGTCGCGGCATTTGTTGGTCTTTGTGGCCGGACTCTTATGGTAGGCACAATATTGGTTGTTGTCCAGATGACCGTGGTCCGTTATCGCCTTTGTCTTTTTGAGCTCTTCGTGGCCGTTGATGGCATAGAAATTATGTGCCGAGTTACATTGAACGTATGGAGGAGATGGGCTACAATGTCCTCGAAATCCTTGAGATCTCCGCGTGTCTTGGCGATCGCCTTCTTTGCTTTGGCGATCGCTATATTCTGGACAAGAGGTGGCGTTTCCTCGTCTAAGCGGAGGGTGAGTAGCCTTTGCCTGGCCAGGAAGTTGGCAGCTTTAGCGCGGAAGATCGCGTAAGTTGGGGGAATATCCTTGGAGAGATGTCTAAACATGGGAGAGTGACCGCGGAATCCCCCCATGGCCGAATAGAGAGCGAGCTCGTCACTGACGGGTTCGCCGGTGAGGACGATTTCGTCCACTCGGTCAATGTAATTTGCGTCTGATTCGTCTTTCCCCTGCTTGATTTTTATCATGCGGTGGGGGCCTTCTGGTCTGGCGACCTTGCTGGCGAAGTATGACGTGAAGTCGTTCGCCAGTTTCTTAAAAGATGTGATAGATCGCGGTGGTAGTGAGACGTACCATCTATGGGCCACCGCCCAATGTTAACGGAAGATCCGGCACTTGGTTGCATCGGATGCCCCACACCCACCATGTAGATTCGGAATTTACTCGGGTGGGTTTTGGTCCGATCTCCTCATACAGAGGTGTTTTGGGAGGAGCGATCGTTGGGCGTATGGGGGCAAGCTCGATGTGGACCGCGAGTGGCTCGGTCGGCCGCGATCTTTCTTTGGTGCTTGCCCCGGTGTCCAAGAGTGCTCTCATCTCGTCGAGTGGCGTTGTATGGCGGCCATCGCCGTGGCTTTGATTGCTAGCGGCTCGGCGCTCGGAGCGGAGCCGAGGCGATCGAGTACCGATCCTCAGCGATCGGGCGGAGTCGATGGCCGACTGCGTTGGTGTGAGGCGGGTAGGCGAAGTCCTCGTGACGGATTCGGATTCCGTCTTTTCAAGGTTGAGATCGAATGCCCTTGCCGCCGGATGGGTCGCGTCCCAAACGATTGAATATAGATCCGTCCGGCCGTGCGAGAGCCTTTCCTCGCGACCGGGGCTTCGACGATCGCTCGCTCGAGAGCCCGCCAATTTCCGTTTTCCCATGCGGCGGATGATCGAGGAGTTATTGCAGCGACGCACATGCTCTCCGTCGCTCCTCCCGGGATGGCCATAGCCTCCTCGATCTGTTCTTCGGTTTGGGCCGATCGAGTGAGAGGTTGGGGCCATCTCTCGGATGCGGATCGAGAGTCTCGCGTTCGTGGCTTCTTCCTGTCGTTGGTGGGGTTCTGACCAAGGAAATGGTGTCCGGCGGTTCGGAGAGCAGCTTTCTTCGATGGACCGGCGGATGTCATGATTCTGAAGGTTTTCTTTGAAATGCAGTGAGTGTCACTTCAAGTATATGCCCCGAGAACAGTGAGTGTTCTTCGGGACGGTAGAAATAAAAGTTTGAGGGTTAGATGCCCCCTTCTTCTAGCGCCAGTTGTTGCTACCCAAAATATTATCCGGAGATAGATATTGCTGGAATGGATGGGATAGCAAACAAATGCAAGAGCACTTCCGTGAGAAAGATAAATAACACAAGATTTGCCGGGGTTGTTAGTCCCGGGCTTGAATGCTCTCGCGAGATATTATTAATACCAATATTCGGGGATACAAGTACTAATGTAAGAATACAAATACAATGAGTGTAAAGATTCTTGTTATCTTAGCTAGTGAGCGTGTAGATTGCCTAAGAACCCAGATTTGATGCTCTGTGAGTTCTTGTAACAAAGGTGATGAACGATCGCGGCGGTGAGAGATCGACCGCCTCTCACGGCAGTATTTAGCCGGATGTTTGGGCTTCGGGCTTATGAATCCCTTGGAATCTGCCTAGTGGAGACTTGCTTTGCCTGCGATCGTCTTCTGGACGAGAGATTTGGAGAGAGAAGTCCTGAGATGGATTCCGGTGAGATAGCCGGGAGCTTGATGATATGTATGTTCTTCAGTGTTTCCGTGAATGTATCGGAATGTGAGAGAAAGTGAACCTTTGGTGGAAAGTATTTCGGACGTAAGTCAAATGAATTCCCAACCGTAGGTTGAATGTGAGAGAATGTGAACTGTAGGTTCAGTCAATTTCCAACCTTTTCCCAGTAGGAGGAAGTTCTCTATTTATAGGGCCTGGATACGCCGGGCGATCGCCTTTTCTGCAATATAATAATCGGGCGATCGTCTTTCAGCACATGGGCCTGTCCCCTCAAAGTCTGCAGGAGTTGCTGGCAGTCAACTGTGCGGTCCAATGGGGAGCTTACACGCGTCCTGAGTTGCTGACACGGGTGGTCCTACTGACAACTTTCGGCGCGCATGCTGGTAGGTGAGGTAGGTGGCAGGCTGTGGTCAAAGGTCTTGTCTGTCAGCTAAAGATCTTGTCTGCTAGCGAAGATCTTGTCAGCGCCTTTGGTGGATCTGCACGTGGGTGCTTTCCTGAGATCCAGTCCTTGATGACTTTGATGGGCGATCGTCTCTGCTCGGGGCGCAGGTCGATTGCCCTTAGCTGGTTAGTAGAGTAGATCGCCAGCCGCCAAAGGGCGATCGCCTTGGGTGTCGATCGCCAGACATCTGATAGTGGTCTGATATCTTCGACATGGCGAGCTAGCCATAGTTTGACTGATGTTGACTTGGTCGCTCGGCCTTATAGTCGATCGCCTGTCGGGATGAATAAATCGTGACACAACACTCATATTTGAATTTTTTACTAACCAAGTTAGTCTTATTTAAAACAATATGCCAGATAATAAAACTCAACAAAAATTCAAAACTAAATACTTCCTGTGAAGTTAAAGTTCTACCATTTGTACTCAATTTAATGTTTTCACTAATTTTAGCCAATTTTAATAAAGTATCTCTTATCTGGAAAAATTGAGATTTTATTGCTTTGAGGTTTTCAATCTTATTCCAACACGTAGGAGAATGTGATTTTAAACTTAAACCATTAACGCATTCCTATAAAATATTCCACCATTTTCTTAATTTTATAAACACCGTGTATATTCATTGACATGCTCCAACAAAGGATTTTTCCTTAAAGCAAGGGTTGGCCATATCATAAAGTGTTAAATTAAGGCAATGAACACAATGGCATGTAAAATGCTCTAACATTTATGTCAAGTAATCTTTTATGGACATCTTAATATTTTCGTATTAAGATAACTCTGTCCCCTCACATTATTGATATCAAGATCAAAAGGACAATTTCAAATTTATTGAAAAGTCCAAGCCCAAGTTGTATAATCCATGTATATAAACTATACAAATTACTCTTCAACTTGTACCTCACAACCAATCTCACTCGGTTAAGTGTCCTGTCTCGGCTGCAGGACAGTGGACCGGGCATGACCATAAGAAACTCCAATTACGACCGCAAGATATGTGAGTTACAGATGTAAGCACGGCGGCTTGCAGCCATAATGTGCGCGGTATATAAGTGCGCGAGAAAGATGCAGCAACAATTTCTTCCCTTTTCTCACTCCTCTTCATCCCTTCTCGAAATCTGCGAACCCTAGACTAATTATGGTCACTTTGAGGCACTAGAAAATCATTCCCAAGTTATATTAAACTGATCATAACATCAAAGAGGCCAGATTGGATGAGTCTATTGTTGGGTTTTGAAGATTCGTCGGATTTTGAAGTAAGAGTTCTAACCCTAGTCTTATTAAAGATTATTGTGTTTATCGCACATAAGCTTGATGAAATATTTGAGAGGGTTTTAGGGTTGGATTTTGTTATGTTATTGATTTGATTAATTTGAAGATTAACTATTAGCGTGTTATTATTGTATGTTTTGGAGGAATCAGAAGGATTAGAAGACAATCGAGGAAGCTATAATCGTGGCTTGATCGTGGTACCTGGCAAAGGCAAGTTCGGAATTTATATGATTTACTTTTAGGGCGATTTACATCTGACTACCTTTTTAGATGGCCTAATTACAGTTTAGTCCCTATTGTTTCTGATATTATAATGAAGGACAAATTTTGCTCTGTCCAGAAATTATATTTACAACGAACGACAAAAGTCAAACTTTCAGATGCTGTAGAGTACTGATATTCCAGATTTGCCCTTTTATTTTTCTTTTCTTTTTTACCCGTTTATTTTTCGCCTCACATGGGTGGCACATGCTGGACCTCATTGTAATATATATAACACTTTTGGACTTCAGTGTAATAAATTTTTAAAATTTCAAGTAGCTGTTTAAATTAAGCCAATTTTGACCTTTTAGGTCTATAATTTTGACCTTTTTTGCCCTGTTTTTTGCTCTATTTTTTGCTCTATTTTTTTAGAAGAAATGACATGAAAATTGAACAACCAAAACAACATTAACTGCTGGAAAATAAAATTGACATTAAAATGACATTAAACTTCATCATGTTTCATATACATCAAATGTAAAGTGCTATGCAGTCTTCTTAGAACTCTTTGGAGCAGTTTTTTTAGGAGCAGTTTGCTTGGACCTCTTTCTCTTGGCTCCATGACTGCTTGGTCCTTCATTATCATCCAAGTTGGTGTCTTCTCCAAACTCAGTCTCAGTAGCACATGTTTACTTCCATTTGGCCTGAAACAATGAATGCACAAAATCAGAAAATGCACAAGTTTATTTAACAAACTAACACACAATAAAAATGAGTAACCTACCTTTTTCTTGTTGGGACAGCCCCTTGAGTTGTGTCCTTTCCCTCCACACTCACTACATGCCACTGTAGCCTTCCTCCAACCATGAGCAACATTTGATCTACCACCTTCACTTGCCTTCTTGTGCCTTCCCACCTTTGGTCTTCCTCTTTGCCTTTTCACAATTGGTGGCAGACACACCTCACTTACAGACTCCGAATCAGTTGGCCAGAAAACATGTTGGGGGACTCGTTGTATCAAGATCGAGTATGCCCTCAAGTAGGCCTCTTTTATGTGCTTCTCATCAATATATTCTACAGGTGACTCTCTAGTGTATGACAAAACAGCAAGTGCATGCCTACAAGGGATTTCTGATATATCCCACTTTTTACAGTCACAAGTCCGAGCATCTAGATCTACTCCAAATGTGTAGCTGTAATCTGACACCTCAAACTTTCTATTACCCTCAGTCACAATGCTGCACCTCCTAGACTCATGAATATTATCATTCAACCTTTTGAAGTCTTAGGCATTAACAAAGCAGTACATGCCAAAGTTTTTTTCTGCCTAATACTCATCCTTCTCATGATTTGCTGCCTAAGACCCTCAATTAGATTTAGGATAGAATGTGCTCTAATGGGCTCAATCCAACTATTAAAACACTCAGACAGGTTATTGGTTACACGATCAACCTTAGGTGTTGGATCAAAAGCATGCCTAGCCCAATAACTAACATCTACATCCATCAACCACTCATAAGCTTTTAAACTCTATTCATACCTTTGTTGAAACCATACAGAGTGTAAGCTGTAGATGCTTGCTAGAAGTATCTCCTAAGGTCAGCAGATGGGAACTTGATTTTGAAGTTATCATAGATGTGCCTTGCACATTTTCTATTGATAACATGAGGTGTAAGTTTCTTAATAACTTCCAAAAGCCCCTGCACATAGAATAAAATCAACAAGAAAGCATGAAACCAATTGAAACATATATTTTACACCAAGTAAGAAAACAAGTAATCAAAGAAAAACAAAGTTAGTTAGAAGGTACCTTTTGCCTATCTTCCATAAAGTGCCATCTTTTGGCAGGGTCAAAGCCACCAAACATCTGTGAAAGGCACTCAATGAAAAAGCCCCAACTCTCCTTGCACTTAATCTCAACAACAACTACAGCAAATGGGAAGATCCCACCTTCTGGATCCATTCCCACACAACTTAGAAGCCCACCAGAGTACCTAGATTTCAAGTGGCAGCCATCAAAAAATAGGAAAGGGCTACAACCAGCCTCAAAGCCTGATCTGAGTGCTTCTAAGCCAAATAAGAATCTACGAAAGGTAGGTTGAGCCAAGGTAGGGCAGGGATCATACTGCAGCAGTGCCAAGGATCCAGGGTTTCTTCTACTCACCATCTCACAGTATCTTGGCAGCAGTTTAAATGCCTCAACTGGATCGCCACCTATGATTTCTTGAGCCCTCAATCTTGCTCTATACATTTTCATGTATGAAACCTCAATTTTCAGCTTCTTATTTGCATACTCAATAAGGTCATTCACCTTGTACTTGGGATTCTTCTTCAACTCACCCAAGATTTTGTTTGACAGGAAAACAACGTCAATCTCATTAGGATTTGCTCTCCTTACACAATTATGCTTCCCAACATAGGTCTTGATCATCATAGTATTTTTATCCTCCAACAAACTAGCATGTATCCTCCACTCACAACCCTTCCCCATACATCTAGCTGTGAACCTTTTACCATAATTCTTCTCCCTCTTACATATGAAACCAACCTTCACAATGTATTCTTTCACCCTCTCCCTAAGTTCATCAACACTGGCAAACACTTGCCCAACTGCAAATTCTCTATCCATCTTTCAACATCACCAAACTCATCCTCAGCTAGCTCCTCATCTCCTATAGTAATCTCCCATTCCTTATCTTCACTAGACTCTTGGCTCACCCTACCACTACCCCTTGGCCTACCACCTTTATTCACTGGTGGTTGAGCCTGACTACTACTACCAATTTCCCACCTATGTTCACATCATCCTCAAAAGTTCCCAACTCTTCATCATCCCCACTGACCAAATACTCATCCTCACTGTCACTACCCACACACCTAACAAATCCCACCTCCTCATCCTCACTCTCATGCATATAAACCTTTTCAGGTTCATCATCCTCACAATCAAGGTAAACATTAGGACACTCCCCCTCCCCACTGTCCTCAGTGTCCCCACTGTCCTCAGTCCTTGCAAAAGAAGGTGATTCATTATTTTGTGGTTCAGTTGGAGTGGAGTGTAAGTGACTGGGGGGAGAGTGGGTAGCAAACAATAAGTCCATAAAATTAGAATCATCCATGTACTTATCAGTGTCTGTTGTGTCATGTGGTGTTTCATTTTGTGTAGTGTGCAATGGAGGATCAGTTTGTGTTTCTGCTTGTGTCTGTGTTTCAAAGTCCATTTGTGATGGTGTTTCAAGAGGGATTTCAACAGGGGACTCATGAGTAGGTGTGGACTATGCATTTTTTTTCAATTGGTGTGCAATCATCATCACATATTTGTCTCTTCCCATGACTCCTAAGCCCACTATCATCAACAGCTAAAGGCTCTACAAATTCTAGAGTGACATACAACTCAATTTCCTTAAACTACCTATTTTTATGAAAGAGTTCATGCAAATCATCATTTCCTTTAAGTTCTAGCCTATCTAGCTCACCTTCTACATCAGCATACAAAGTGGCAAATACAGACTTATGCCTATCCTTATCAGGTATGCACTTCTCAAAGACATCATCAACGAGCCTACTGAAGGAATATTTATTTGGTTTTATGTTAACCAAAGTGTGTTGCTCATCCAAGTAATGCATCATGATCATATAGCCTTCCCCCATTTGAAATACCTACAAACAAAGACACATAAACAACAAACTGGTGTTAATACTCTGTTAGAAAAGAACATTATACACATAAACACACATAAACAGTTAACCATAACAACACAAATAATTTTTCGAAGTTAGGGTTTCTGGCTACTAAATACGCCTAAAATATGACCGATTGACAGAAAATTAATAGTTAAATCAACAAAATTGACAGGTTTTGCGTGCAAATGAAAGCATAATTAAAGTATGGAGTGAGTTTACATACCTTCTGTGGAGCTCTCTCGTTGAACCCCCAAAACTCGACAAACATGCTGTGCAACTCCATCGGAAATTGCACAGAAACTCATTCCCTTCAACGATTGGAGGTACGCACGTCAAAGATGGTGGCTTTTCGTCAGAATTTGGGTGAATAATGGCGAGAGTTTGTGGGATGAAAATGGCGATGAGGGTTTGGCGGGTTGAGAGAGAAAACAGAAAAGGGAGAAAGAGAAATGAGGCAGGTTGAGAGAGAAAAGGGAGAAAGATAAATGAATTTTAATCTGAAATGTATTTTAAAAGAATGTTTTATTCAAGTAAATAGAGGGACGTTTTCGTCTTTTTAATAGAAGTCAACACCAATTCAGATTTTTGTCATTCGCTATAATTTATGAAATAATAGGGACTAAAGTGTAAAGAGGCCATCTAATAGGGTAGTTGGCTATAATTTCTCCTTTTATTTTATATATCAGTTGCACATATATATTTGGGTAACTTGTGAGCATATGTTGCATTTTTTTTGTTCATTATGTTGGTCTTTATAATCTTGCGCTTGTGTTTATTTCGTAATATGTAATTGTATGGCTTGTACTTATGGGTTTTGCAATGTTCGGGGATTGTGGATTACTGCCACAATATTTGTTGTTCGCTATTTATTTTGCTATCCGCAAGTGTATGAAGTAGATGTAGGAAGTGGCGAGCAAGATCGTATCCACAGAGACTAATTATTCTTATTGTATCAAATAGTAGATTCTATTGTTTCCAATTTTGTCTAGACCTTCCAAGTTTTGAGAAAGTCAATAATTAAAGACTAGAATAATAAAACAAAAATAAACAAGTCGCAGTATTTAGAACGAAGAAAATTTATGGGTTTAAAAGATAGATTCCAAGGCTAGGTTTCCATTGATTGTTAGGGTTAATCAGATTGGATTGCATTTAAAGTTCTACTAATCTTCCCAATATGATGATCACACAAGTATTTTAAAGTCCCTCTCGAGGTGCATTAAAATGAAAATTAAGTAACATATAATGATGTCTCCATCTACCATGGATTATCTAACTCCAAAAAGCTCACAAGATCATTAATTCATCATAATCAATCACCGATCTCTCAATCCCGTAAGCAATTATGTCAACTACTTGAGACCTATTAATGTTCTCATCTCTCGAATTATGATCAATTAAGTTAAACATGTAAAGATATTGATAACATGCTAAACATGAATTAAAACCAAGTAATTGAAAAGGGAATCAAAGTAATAAGTAAATGTAACAATCAATCCTTAAAAATCCTCACAAATCAATGTACTCCCATGCCAGGAATCTGATAAATTTAGCAGGACATGGTGAAAAGAGAAAAAGAAATCCTACTCAAGTTCAACATGATGTAACTAAATAAAAAGCAACGAAAGTAAGAAAGGAAGAAGTGAAAAACTCAGATGATGATCTCTCGATATTGACTTGATCTTCACACTTGATCTCCCGTGATGCTTTCGTTTCCCTCTTGATGGTGTTTTTTGCCTCCTAAGCCCTTCTTAGACTTGATCATCCCGAAAATTGGCCTTTGGGGTCCTTTTATAGCTGTCAAATAGGATTTAGGGCTGTTAAACGTGTAAAACTCGTCAAACAAGGGAATTAGCACCGCCCAGTGACTCGGCCATGTCATTTGACACGACCCATGTTGAACTATCCCAGAAAGCCACAAAATGACTGGCTCGCGACACGGTCGAGGCCACGGTCGTGTCATTTGACATGTCCCATCTTGTTTGACACAGTTGTGGCTGTGTTGTCATGTTTTGCCCCGTTTTTCAGTCCTTCTTCAGTTCGTACTCCTGTTCGTGCATCACCTAATCTGTGTCGGGGGGTCGAGGATTAGCTCATGCTTGATAATGGCCTTATAAATACTTGAAAACACTACATAATCTACCAATGCGTAATCGAGTCCATCAAACAAGAAAATAAACATAAACTCAACAATTACACAAATTCAAGATCAATAAGTGCCAGAAATCACAATAAAAAGATGTGTAAAATCGTGTGCGAATAAAATCCCCAAAACTCAAGTGTTAATCGTTCCGAACAATGCACATTAATAAAAACTCCTAAGAGAACTCAACCCCCAACACACCTCAATGGACCATTTATGAAAATTCATCAATACGCCTCAAGTAATGGAGAAGTCGAGTTCTTTGAAGTTTTCAATTATCTAGGGTGCTTCCTTAACACCATAGCCAATATTTGAAAAATATAAATCTCACCGGTCAAGTATATTCTCTCACTCTCAAAGTGTATAGAGGGACTTGTATAGGCTCAAAACTCATTCAATGAAATAAGAATCCCCATAAGCTTGCCAATCGTGTACATCGCTACCACTAGTTTGTGCATGTAATTTTGTGAATCAAAAAGGACTTCAATGGTTGTATTATAGGCTTTTTGGTTACGGTAGGATAATTATGGCTAAGTGACTATAACTTGAGTAGTTTTAGAACTAAACCATATTAATCACTCCGCACTCTCTAAACACTTAGAAGCTCCAAATCTTGAAAATTGCTTCTTTCAATCCCTTAACTCATGTTACTCGCAAAAGCACTTTTAGAAGTGAAAAGCGCAACCTTATTTCTCTAGTTTTTTTTTCTGCTGTTTGGTTATCGAGGCAAATTATCCGGGCCGACCCGGTATGACCCTTCATGTAATAGATAACATCATTTTTTCTGACACATTTTTTTTCTTCCCTTCAACTTATTTTGATAAATCGATATGAACTAACCCAAACATGAAATTAAAACAAGCTTCCCCAATTGCCACCGCACATTCTTAATTTGTCCTTCTACCAATTCATTCTGAAAAGCTCAAGTATAGGAAAAAGGATATAAGAGAATGGAAAACTAAATATGTAGCTAAAAATAAAATAGGCTTAAGGCTCAAGTGGGCCAACTAGGGGATTAACAATTATTGGGTAGGCTAAAAGGAATGAAGGGCTAAATCAAGAACTTCTAAGATCACTTTCACTAGTTTACACACACTTGTAGTTTCGAATAAGTCACCAAAGCAAGTTCTGGAGTCCTAGGCCATGAATGGTACACTCAACAATAAACTTGCATATTCAATGATGCACAAAGGGTCAAAAGCTCACAAGTTAAGAATTTGTTCATACATCCAAGATATTAAATTACTTATTCAATTCCACACCCTTTTGATTCTCTATTATTTTTCCTCGTCAAATCATCCTCAATTTGTATATCAAAATGATAAAATAAATCCCGAGGTATCCAAGACAAGAGTTTAATATTCCGAGTTTTAATCAAAAGCAAATTACTTGAACAAAGCAGAATACAAAATGCAAAAATACTAACAAGAAAAAAGAACCTCGGCTCTGGCCGTCCTTCCCGCTTCATTGATGGATTAACAGGTCTAGCTGCACTAGACCTACTTGTTACAAAAGGCGAGCATCCACATTTCCTGTCTACCTTTATACCATCCCGTAAACGTATCAACGCAATAAATTTGCTAAAGCAATAAGCCTAAATGCATACTACATGCAATGCAAGAATTAAAAAAATACAAGTATTTTATTGACCCAAAATCTCTCCCCCAAACATAAATTAAATGATATGATTACCTAGATAAGCATAGAATTTAATAGTCGAGATCAAGAAATACTAACAAGCGGACTATGTAGGATGAGCTCCTGATTGACACAGCCCGTGTCATATGACACGTCCGTGTTATGCCTGATGCCCAGTTTCATCTTCTCGAGCTGTTTTCTGTTGGGCTACAGCCCAGCATCCTGCCGGCATAGGCTTAAGACGTGCGCCGCCGCCTGAGATTCGACCCGTGAGATCTCTACTAGGAAATGGTTATATGAATTGATTTGGACTACTCATACCAACAAGATCAGTAGAGATCTCACGGGTTGGTTATATGAATTGATTAGGACTAGTCATACCAACAAGTAGAGATCTCACGGGTCGAATCGCAGGCGGCGGCGCATGTCTTAATCCCATGTAGGCAGGATGATGGGCCGTAGCCCAACAATCCCCCCCAGCACCTGCCATCTTCCGCTCCAGTACTTGAAAATATCCGCTCACGCCAATTTTGGCTCCATCCCCATTTATTTCCACTGCACCAGCATCTCAGTTCCGGCTAGACAGACACCTTTAGTTCCATCCTTGTTTACCTCCACTGTGCCAGCATCTCAGTATTGGCTATATAGACACATTTGGTTCCATCCCCGTTTACCTCCACTGTGCTAGCATCTCAGTTCCGGCTGTACAGACACCTTTGGTTCCATCCCCGTTTACTTCCACTGTGCTAGCATCTCAGTTCCGGCTATATGGACACCTCCATTGTACGCCAAGCCTCTTAGTTCCACGCTCCTGGCAACTTTTTGCTGAAGCATACTCCCAAGGGAATTCGAACCCGTGATCGGCTCCGATACCAGTTGTTTTGCCTGTGGTTGATGTCAGTTAACATTTCCTTGTCTGGTCTGATCAGGTAGCTTTCTCGTCTGGTCTCCACATCAGGTAGCTTTCTGCATCAGGTAGCTTTTCATCTTCTGATCTTCATATCAAGTAGCTTTCTCGTTTATACTAGATTCCCAATCTAGTAGACCAAGTTCTCTGCTTAGCTCCAGAAACCTTTCTTCTGGTAAAGGTTTTGTGAATATGTCAGCAATTTGGAACTCTGTGCTGACTCTTTCCACTCTAACTCTCTTATTTAGCACATGGTTTCTGATGAAATGATGTTTGACATCAATGTGCTTTGTCTTGGAGTGCAATACTGGATTGTTTGTTATTGCAATTGCACTATTGTTGTCACACCAGATAGGAACTTCATTTACAGTGATGTTGTAATCCCTTAGCTGTTGTCTGATCCACAGGATTTGTGCACAACAGCTGCCTGCAGCTAGGTACTCTGACTCGGTTGTGGAAATTGAGTTGGATACCTGCTTCTTGCTGAACCATGATATCAGTCTGGTTCCTAGGAATTGGCACATTCTATTAGTGCTTTTCCTATCAATCTTGCATCCTGCAAAGTTTGCATCTGAGTATCCTGAGAGTTCAAAGTTGTCATCTTTGGGATACCATAAACCAACATTGATTGTGGACTTAAGGTATGTAATTATCCTCTTAGTTGCTTCTTGGTGAGACTGCTTCGGCTTTGACTGAAATCTTGCACATACTCCCACTGCATATGAAATGTCAGGTCTGCTTACAGTGAGGTATAGAAGTGATCCATTAAGTCCTCTGTAGTGGGTTGGATCTACTGAAATGCCTCCTTCATCTGCATCAAGGTGTAGGGATGTTCTCATTTGTACTCTTGCTGGTTTGGCTGAATCCATGCCAAATATTTTGATTAAATCCCTTGTATATTTAGCTTGATTGATGAAGATTCCTTTGTCCATTTGCTTGACTTGCAAACCAAGAAAGAAATTAAGTTTTCCCATCATACTCATCTTAAACTCTCCTTGCATGAGATTTGAGAACTTCTCGCATAGATCCGGGTTGGTTGATCCAAAGATGATATCATCCACATATATTTAAACTAGCAATATGTGGTCTTCATGCTTCACTCTGAATAAGGTCTTGTCCACCTTTCCTTTGCTGAATCCATTCTTCTCCAGAAACACAGATAGTGTTTTATATCATACTCTTGGTGCCTGCTTGAGTCCATATAGAGCTTTCAACATCTTGTATACTTTGTCTCCATTGACAAATCCGGGGGGTTGCTCCACATAGACTTCTTCTTCTAGGATTTCATTGAGAAAAGCACTTTTCACGTCCATCTGGTAGACTTCAAAATCCTTGTATGCTGCATATGCAAGGAATAGTCTGATAGCTTCAAGTCTTGATACAGGTGCATAAGTTTCATCAAAATCTATTCCTTCACATTGAGCATGTCCTTTGGCAACGCGTCTGGCTTTATTCCTAACGACAGCTCCATCTTCATCACATTTGTTTTTGTACACCCATTTGGTGCCTATAACTTTCTTGTGATCTGAGCTATCTATTAGTTCCCAGACATTGTTTCTTTCTATTTGGTTGAGCTCTTCTTGCATTTAAATTGTCCATGAGTAGTCCTCCAGAGCTTGATCTGTTGTCTTGGGTTCCATTTGAGACATGAAACATGAGAACATTGCCATTCCTGCCGGTTATGTGGATTGTCTGGTTCTGACTCCATCAGTTAGGTTTCCAATTATCTGTTGAATGGGATGATCTCTGAGACATTTGGGGATATCATCTTTAGGCTTTGTTCCCCCTGTTGAGTTGATTTGGTGATCTTCTTCTCTTTCTGCATCTGCTTGGTTCGAGCCTTCTTGATCTGCAACTGGATCAGCTACAGTCTTGTCATCTGTAGATGAGAGTCTTGTATGCTCTGCATATGCGTCTTTGTCAGCTACAGTTGGGTCTTCATCTGATGCGGTTGGATTAGGTAGGTTTTAGAATCCTGTCTGATCTGCAGTTAATTCTTTAGGCTGATATGCAGTCGGGTCTTGAGGCTGATATACAGGTAAGTCCATCATTCCTGTGTCATGAATGATAACTTCTTCTAGGGTGGCGTATTTTGAGTTTTTTCTCAATTGATTCCATCTGTTTCCTGTACTCAACAGTCGACTCATCAAACACAACATGAGGTGTTTCTTCCACCACCAATGTTCTTTTGTTAAATACTCTATATGCCTTGCTTATTTGTGAGTATCCCATAAAGAGACCATCATCAGTTTTAGCATCAAAGGTATTCAGTTGGGTTTTACCATTGTTGTGGATGAAACACTTACAACCAAATATTTGAAAGTATGCACCAATTGGTGTTCTGCCATTCCAAACCTCATAGGGAGTTTTGCCATGTCTCCCTACTATCATACTCCTGTTCTGGGTATGTGATGCTGTGTTGACAGCTTCAGCCCAGAACCTCTTTGGCAGGTCAGCTTCAGCAATCATTGACCTGGCAGCTTCCTTCAAGGTATTGTTTCTTCTTTCAGCAACACCATTTTGCTGTGGTGTTCTTGCGACAGACACTTCATGCTGGATTCCATTCTGATAACTGTACTCAGTGATTGCCTTGTTGAGAATCCTCCTCTATCTGATCTGATCTTGATGATTGAGAGGGATTTCTCATTCTTAATCTTCCTTAGCAGCTCAGGTAACTTTGATAATGTTTCACTCTTTTTATAGAGAAAAACAACCCATGTGAATCTTGAGTAGTCATTTACTACTACTAGGGCATGCTTCCTTCCACTCAATGTCCTTGGCTTGTTGGGGCCAAAGAGATCCATATGAAGTAGATCTAAAATTCTGGTGGTGAGAGTGGTAGGCTGATCTGGTTTGAATGATGCTCTGGTCTGCTTTCCTTTCTGGCATGCATCACAGAGAGCTTCTTTCTTGAATACTTCTTCTGGAAGACCTAGGACCAGCTTTTGAGAGCTTATCTTGTTGATGGCTTTGAAGTTTAGGTGACATAACCTCTTGTGCCATAGCCATCCATTTTCAACAATTGTCTTAGATAGAAAACAAGTGTTTGGAGTGCCTGTATTCCAATCTATCATGTAGATATATCTTCTTCTGAATCCTTATAGCTTCACTTCTCCAGATAGGATATCAATCACCATGCATTTCCAAATGGTGAAGACTACTAGATTCTTCTCATCACAGAATTGGCTTATGCTCAACAGATTGTATTTGAGCCCTTTGACATAGTGAACTTTGGATATGGTTATATTTCCTCTGTGCAGCTCTCCAAATCCTTTTGTCTGACCTCTAGAGCTGTCTCTAAAGGTTACATCTGGACCTCTTTCTTTGGTGTAGTTTGAAAGCACCTTCTTATTCCCTGTCATGTGCCTTGAGCACCCAGAATCTACAAACCATTCTTCACCTCCTATTGTTGAGCTTGAGGAGATGTGGTAGTAGTCCTTCCACATTTTCTGCAATCAGACAAGCAGAGATTTAGGTACCCAAATTTGTGTGGGTCCTTTGGGGTTAGTGGGTTTCCTGGAGAATTGATTTCTCCTTGGATTATAAAAGTTATGTTGTCTACCCCTATAAGGTGTGTGTTGTCTAGGTCTATATCCTTGGTTAGGATTGTGTACTGGATATGCCTCATAAAATCTATGGTGTGGATAATTTCTAAATCTTAACTGAGACCATTTGTTAAATCGTTGGGGTCTCCACACCTGTTCATTTTGAAAATTTGGATAATCTTGAGGTTTCCATTTGCCTCTCTCATTTAGAATGAAACACATGCAACACATGCACTCTAGATTACCTGTATTATCTGTTGATGAATATGGCTTATTGAAAATAAGAATGCAGGCTCATCTGTCATCCATTCATGATTACATGTGGTGTATCATTGAGGAATCCTTTCATCTTTGAGAAGGATAATACACCAGAAGAAATTGCTGCTGGGAATCCAGAGAAGATTCCCAAGAAGAGGACTGAGATGTCCCCTGAAGAGAGAAAGATGGCCAACCTAGACAACCGGGCCAGAGATATCCTGTACCAGACTCTTGACAAAGAAACCATGGTCAAGATCAAGAATTGCAAAAATGCAAAGGAAATTTGGGACACATTAGCTGTAATGTGTGAGGGAACCGAGCTGATAAAAGAAAATAAGTTGTCAATTGCTACCCAAGAGTTTGACAACTTCAAGATGAAGAATGGTGAATCAATTCACCAAGTGGACATAAGATTCACTGAGATCATAAATGAAATAAACTCCCTGGGAAATGACATATGGCAACAGGGAGATGACCCTAAAAGTTTTAAGGTCTCTCAATCCTGAATGGAGCATGAAGGCTTTAGCCATAAGAGAGTCAAAGGATCTCAACAAAATAAAGATCCAGGAGCTGTTTTCTAATCTGAAGGCATATGAGTTCGAGCTGCCCTGTTCATCATATAATGAACCTGCAGATAAAGGGATAGCATTTGCAGCAGAATCATCTGCAAAGAGCCTAGCTGAAGCCAGCCCCCCCAAGTCCTCTGAATTTTGAAGAAGAGATGGCGTTCATCATGCAGAGGTTCAGTAATTTCAGAAAGAATTATTCCAAATACAAGAAGAACTACAAGGACAATCCAAGGAGGAACCAGAAGGCAGTCAACTGGAAGGTGGAATGTTATAACTGCCACAAAACCATCACGTGGCTCTCCTAGACCTACTCTTTCCCGTTAACCATTGCCTCTACTTCTTAAGCTATACCTTTTCTTGAAATCAGGCATCCCGGGTCGGTACCATGACTGGTCCCACCAGCTTAACTTAAGGGAGCAATTCCCCCCGCCGAACTCGAGCAGTGAACGATCTCTCTCATCGAAGACCGAAGACACGGAGCACAATCCCAATCTTTGGAAAAGTGAAGAAAAATTTCGGTTTGATCAAAATATATCAGATAAGTTCTCAATCAGATATCAGCCAAGTCCAAGTAACTCAGTCCACGCCAGCAAGCATTGAAAGTCAACAATTATGGAAAGCCACATGCAAGACATAGGAGACAAAGTGGAAAGATTTCCAGAAAGCTAGGAATGAAATATTCCTTGAGATCGATGTTATGAAGACTTATGATTATTCTAATCAAGAATAACGGCGCTAAAAAAAGAAAGCCTTTCAAATGGTCAGAATTGAAAAGGGAAATCAAGCCGTGCAACAGTATGATAAGATGAACAAAGAAGTCCACTCTCCAATGGACGGATTTTTTACAGTGATGCAACGGCTATGAAGGAAGCTCAAGGATCATACTATAAATATCTGAAGATATGAATTGAGCAAAGTACGATGCGAACAATACTTACAAATGAACAAAGAAATCAAAGCAAACAAAGCTATCAAAGAAATCTATAGCATTGTGAAAGAGCAAAGCTTAAACAGTCATATTCTGAGAAGCTCTTTAGTTGGAGAAGACAAACACTCTTGTCTTTAAAACCTGAGTAAGGGGTACTTCTGTGAACGAGGTTTCAGAAGTTTTGCAACTGATAAGGCATCCACGGGTTCTTGATTGGAAGGTGATAGACAGCTCGAGAGTTGTTGAGGCATCCAAGGGTTTTCAATCAGGAGGTGCTAGGCAGTCAAGGGAGTTGCAACAGCCACGGATTTCCACTGGTTGGAAGCTGTTGTAACTAGGAAGAATTCATTGTAACCTTTATCAGTGGTTGACAGTTATAGTGAATTTATGATGCGACCCCCACACGACACGCTATGGTAACCGACACCGCTAGATGAATTCGTTCCCAGGATGTTTCCAAAATAAGCAAAATGGGGCTTTACTTCCAAACCTCTACGTGACACGCCGTAGCAACTCGGAAGGGGTGGAATATAAATATTAACAAGATTACACTTGATAAGTATATAAATCACACAAGGGATGTTTTGGAGACACACTCAACAAAACAAGAAAACACTCACAAAGGTTTGTTAATACAAACACTCTCAAATTTCATAAAATCTTTGGTGTTCTCTTAAAATGAAACTTCAAGGCTATTTATAGCCAAAATCTTACACCTAACTCTAGTGTGAACAAAAAAGCAACTTAGAAACCTACAAAATAGAAAAATCAACATTCAAAGATCCTAAAATATGACACAAAGTCAGTCAACACATGTTTAGGGGACAAAATATCAAAGACCAAGATTTTAAGGTGTGAAAACAAGGACAACAAGTTACCATAAATCCAATGCTGTTTGTTTTATCATTTCTGAGCTCAAATGGTTCCGAATTTGGTCCTATGGTCTGAACAATATTTGTAGCTCTCTTTCTTAGCTTTCCATAGACACCTGAATCACCTGAATCGTATTTCAGACGAGTAAGTTATGGCCAAAATACGAGACTACTGCGTGTCAGTCTTACGCGCGGGAATTTGCATCCTTGTTTGTTTGTTCGTCTTTTCCGATCGTCTTCGAATTTAATATTACTCGACTCAATTATATACAATTCAAAATATAAAAATACAACTCAATAAATACAATTCAAATTAAAATACACCAAGATAAAATAAACGAAAAACTTATTGTTCGACAACTTCGACACTACTCACGAATTTGTGGTCTTTGATAACATAGTTATTTTTAAACATATCAATGACAAGTGTCGATAAATTATTTTTGAAGTTCTTTGATCGAGACCTCGTTATTGGTCCAGTCGGCATGCTCAAGTCCTCATCCGAGTTCTTCATAATATCTCGATTCACATCATTCCCCCATTCCTCAAAAGGATTCGCCCTCGAATCTGAAATTTCAAAAGGACTTAAGTCAGAGATATTGAAAGTAGTGGAAACATTATACTCACCAGGTAGATCTACTTTATAGGCATTGTCGTTAATCCACTCTAAGATCTGGAATGGTCCATCTCCCCTTGGCATCAGCTTCGATTTTCTTTGAATGGGAAATCGTTCTTTCCTCAAATGAATCCAAACCCAATCACCTGGTTCAAAGAGTACTTGTTTGCGTCCCTTGTTCTTCATTCTTGCATTGTGTTCGTTGCGCTTCTCAATTTGTTCACGAACTTTGGCATGCAATTGCTTCACCATCTCCGCCTTTTTCTTGCCATCAAGGTTACTCTTGTCATCTATTGGAATAGGCAACAAGTCTAAAGGAGTTATTGGATTAAAACCATACACGATTTCAAATGGCGAAAATGTCGTAGTAGAATGTACGGTTCGATTATAGGCAAACTCGATAAACGGTAAAAATATTTCCCAATTTTTCAAATTTTTGTTAACATAGTTCGCAACAATTGACCAAGCGTTCGGTTAACAACCTCGGTTTGACCATCAGTTTGGGGATGACATGTTGTAGAATAAAGCAATTTCGTCCCCAATTTGCCCATAAGACCCTCCAAAATGACTCAAAAATTTGGTATCTCTATCGGATACGATGCTTTTGGGCATACCATGCAAACGAACTGTAGGTCACAAGTCGTCTAGGTACAAGTCTAGAGGAGGGGGGGTGAATAGACTTGTAGAAACTCTTATACTCTTTTTTTGCGAAGAGTGAGTTTCTTCAGCTGATAGATAAACAAATGACTTGGAGTCGTTTGTTCTTTACTATATGCGGAAGTCAGCTGATGACGAATAGAAAGCAACTAATGAAACACTTAACAATGAATGCAACAGTTAAAGTATGTTGTAATAAAACAGTAAAGAACGCAGGCGATTATAGTGGTCTCAGAGGTGGGGTAATCCTCTACTAATCCACTTTTCTCCAAACCAGTTGGAGATGAATTCACTATAATTCTCAACCAGTGATAAATATTACAGTGATTCAAACCACACTACAACAGCTTCCAACCAGTGGAAATCCGTGCCGTTGTACACACGTGACTGCCTTGCACCTCTTGATCCTCGATCCTTGGATGCCTTTACAGTCTCTTACTTCAACCAGTGAAGTACCCCGTACTCAGGATTATAGACAAGAGTTTTTGTCTTCTCCAACCAAGAGCTTCTTTAAGTATGAACTTTTAGAACCGCTCTTTTCACGATGCTATTGATTGCTTTAGATTGCTTGATTGCTTTGATCGCTTGAAAGTATGTTCGCACCGGTAGTTGCTCAGCTTCAAATCTTCGGATATATATAGGTCACGATCTCTGAGCTTTTTCCTTGTAGCCGATGCAAATCTTTTGAACAAATCCGTCCGTTGGAGGGAGACTTCTTTGTTTAATCTTTCTGAACGTTGCAAGGCTGGATTCCCATTATTTTATTCTATCTTCCGACCGTTGTGAAGACTCTGCATGTGATGCGCCGAATCTTTTGAATATAAAACTATTAAAGTCTTCAAGGTGGGTCTGGATGATTTATTTAAATCATATCTCTTGCGGGAATCACTCCAATTTGTCTCTTCACGTTGCATGTGACTTTCCGTAATACTTGACTTTTCAACGCATGCTGACGTGGACTTGGAGTACTTGGCTGACTTCGACTAGGCTGGTGAGCAGTTAACTTCTCTGCAGTCAGGACCTCTCTGATGTTCACTGTTTGTGACTTGGCTGATCAGGTGACTTGTCTGAGGTACCTTGGCTGCAGTCTGGTCAAACTTCTCTGATAATTTTTGTTGACCAGAACTACTCTGACTGGACTCGGCTGATCCTCTCTGATAGTCTTAGCTGTACTTAGTACTTTAGCCGATTTTTAGCCTAACTAATTTTTGGCCTATAGAAGATACTCATTTGGTTCTTCTTTACATTTTGCCAAGTTTTATACTTAACATATTTTGGCCTATGGAAGATACTCATTTGGTTCTTCCTTACATTTTACCAAGTTTTATACTTAACATATTTTGGCCTATGGAAGATACTCATTTGGTTCTTCCTTACATTTTGCCAAGTAATAAACATTTGATTTTATATTAATGACATCATCAAAATCTAACAAGTATTCCTAACAAATTCCCCCTATTTTGATGATGGCAAAACTTTAAACAAGTAATCAAATGATCAAGTCTGCACTTAAGTGCAAGACACAAACTGAAATCAGTCTAATATTGAGACAACTGGAAATTGTCATTCAACAGACTGTTATAAAACTTTCTGATTTGATTATGATTGAAATTTACAAGAAAGTTTTTGCAGGTATAGAAAAAAATATAAGTACAAAGAAATAAAGTCATCTGCCTCTTCCTCTGCCTCTGCGAATAGGCTGTTTGGCAGGTCTGAAGGGTTTAGCTCCAATTGGTCTTAACTTGACTGGAGCAAGACCATACTTCCCCTTCACAACAAGAGCTGCAAAGTCTTGTTCTTGTTGGGATGAAAATCTATTCTCAAGACATAACTGCTTGATTTCTCTTTGAAGCTCTAGCTCATTAAGCTCATTGTCCAGACGGGTCGGCGCTTCCTCTGCTCTGAATGAGGGAATCATAGGATAAGCATTTTGATCCTTAGCATGCTTCTTCAGAATAGCCCAGAGTTTTGGATGAGCTGTTTCCATGAAATTGATGAAGATCTGCTGTGGGGGAGAGATTATCATCCTGGAGTATTTCCCAGATGTAGTAGTCTCTGATGAATTTCTTCTCTGCAGTTCCCCACATGGGCATGGCTTCATATGGTATAAAATCCTCTACATACCACAACTCCTTGCCTTTCCATTCTAGAGTAGGCCCAAAACCTCCTCTAGTTCTCCTTTTCTTGCCTTCAGGCTGGTCAGCCTGTTCATCTGGATCTGCTCCTCCCTTCCTCTTCAGACTTGAAGGTCCTTCAATTTGAAGGATATCTTGCTTCTTCTTTGTTCTTATCTCTGCCCTTATCTCTCCTTGATTACTTCCTTCCCCCTGCATTCTCTCTTCCCCCTTTTTGCGAGCATCAACTAGGGTAGTTAATTGCTGCTCCATTCTGCTCATCCAATCAGACATGCCAAATGGCATTCTGTTGTTGGTTGGGGGAGGGGACTGAGGAACCTCTCTCTGCAGCAAAGTGTCGATCTTTGCATTGATTGATTGAAGGTCAGGAGTGACCTGAGACGCCAGCAACTCTCCAATTGTATCTTTGACTATCTGCCTGATCAGCTCAGTCATGGCAGGTGATATCTGAACTGATGGAAAGTGCTCTCCTGAGCCTTCTGCAAAAGAACCACTGGACTGCAAGCTTCTGTCTGCAGCAGCTACTCCAGAGGGGGTCTTCTCTGGGGTCCCTGATCTGGAGTCTTCAGCTAACTCCGCGTCTAGCCGTGTACGGGCGTGTACCACGATCTATCTGCAGCCTCTTGTGTCTGCTCTGGCTCTGGCTCTTTTTCTTCTTCTTTCTCTTCCTCTTTCTCCTGTTCCTCCTCCTTCTCTTCTTCTGCCTTTTCTTCAATATTTTCCTTTTCTTCCTCCTCATCCTTTTCTTTTTCATTTTGTTTTTCAGGTCCTTCATCTCCTCCATCATCATCATCATTATCATCATCATTGTAATCATCATCCTTCTCCTCTTTTTCTCCTTCATCATCATTCTCCTTTTTATCATCATCATCCTCCTTCTCGCCTTCATCTTTTTCTTGTTCTACCTCTTCTCCTTCTTCTTCTTCTTCTTCATCAGCCAACTCTTCTATTTTCTCAATTTCTTCTGACTGTTTTTCAACTAGAGTGTTTTCTTCTGTTCTTCTCTCTTCCTGCTCTTCTTCTTTTTCTTCTTCATCATCCAAATCAATAACTTCTTTATTTTCTTCTCCATCTACCTCCTCAATTCTAATTTCATTTTCAACTTCCTCCTCCTCCTCTTCTCCAAAAGAACCATCAAAAATGCTAAGCATTATGGAATGGATGAATTGGTCCATGTTGGTTTTAAAATGAGACATGAACCAATTATCCTGGAGGATCAACACTAAGTCTGATTCTTTGCAAAAGTGAATCAGTACCTCCTCTGTGGCTTGGGGATATTCCCAACCACTGTTTTCAATGTAAGTTTGAAGGTTTGTAAATGTCAGAGTTTTGAAAAACTTCCATTCTTCAAAAATATTGACAAAAGAGTGTTTTAATGCTTGTGGCTTCACAAGCTGGAGTTGTTCAATTGATAGGTTGAAAGTATTGTTTTCTAGCAGGTTAAAGGTATAATTAGCTTCAGGAATTGAAATTATTAGACCTGCTTCTTCTTTCTCGGAGATGTAGGCTGGGGGGGGGGGGGGGTGAGTACAGACACAATCCGAGTCTCGTGGGTGCCTGGGGCAGGCTGGTCTTCCGGATGAGTTGGTGATCTGGCTGAGGGGCTGGCAAGATGTGCAGACTGCTCTTCCTCACTAAATTGCAGTTTCCTTGGCCTCTTGGGAGAGGGTTCTGGTGACGACAGCAGAATAGAAGGTCCTTCAGGGGCTGGTCCCCTTCTCTTAAATCTGACTGCTATGGGAGTGTCGTCGGACTCGGTGTCTGACTCGACTGCAGTTGGTATGTCGGCTGCAGGTCGGTCCGATTCTCCTGATGAATAATATCTCGGATATGTCCTTGTGTCCGGTAGCTCCTTCAACATCTGAGCTGCTCTCCCAGCGCCTCCCAATTTTCTCACCTTCTCGTGGTCCATATGACCAAGTCTTTTGTTGGGGTGGAAGGGGTCAGTGCTTCCCTTCGCCACACCAGTCTTTTCCAAAAACCAACTTAGCTGCGTTCCAAACGCCAGCTTTGTCTTAAATCTCTTCTCATCGTCAAGCCACTCGACTTTGTTGACCTCTCGCACGAGTTGCCTGAATATGTAGTCTGCCCAGTCAATTTCCTCTTCCTGAATTAGTGCTCCCAGCACCATAAATTTTGCCGACGATAGTTGGTCGTAACTGCCGGCCATCCCCATGATTATTTTGTTGGTTATGTCCAACCCAAAACGATAAACTTTCTTAAGCTCATTCCTTTTGGCAGTTAGTTTCAGTTTTTCCGGGATATTCTCCAACTTAATCTTCTTCCAGATTTCGGCAGAAGACTGCTTGAGAGCTTCGACGGCTATGCCGCGATGCTTCATACCGAAAACTCTGCGAATTGACTCTCGCGTTATGTCGATTTGCCTTCCACGAACAGTGCTTCGAATTCCGTCTTGAATTAAACATGCTTCACGATAGAACGCGATAACATCCTCCTTGTATAGATGTTGAGGGTTGATGTCTAGGAATGGGTAGATCCCATTGAGCTTCATTGCGCGAATTAGGTCAAGCACATCGTAATCCTCCAAATTCGCTTCCAATAAGCCTTCAAAATCGACGACCAGCGAGAAAATGATCTGGTCTTTGACCGCCTTCAGATTAACGCCTTCGAAGTAGGATGCCATTTCCGCAAATAAAAGATTTTAGTGTATTTGGTGTTCAAGAAATTTTTGCTCTGAAAAATCTAGGGTTTGAAAGCGTAAAGGGTAAAGTGAGGGGTCTTCTTTCCTTATAAAGAAGATGAAAAGACGTATGGATTAATTTAATATATATTTGAAACGGTGGTACGCCTTTTGATATTCTTTTGAATTTCAAATTTGAATCGGTGGCCCATTTTAAAATTTGACGGTTGATTTTGATTGGCCACCGTGGAGGTCGATTTAATAAGCGATTGACGCGTGTATTAAAATTGCCACTTGGCTTAGAAAAATGTATATTTAAATGCCATTTGTTAACCAAAATTAATATAATAATATTATAAATATGGCAGATAATAATTAAATATTCAGAGGTCGATTTTAGAGAACTTAGCTGGTCTGATTTGTTGACTGTTGACCGCTCTGCATCAGGTGAGTTGACTTCTCGCCTGATATTCTGATAAGCTAGGTTGCTTTGTCCATCCTTTGTCTTCTTGCCTGCATCATCTAGGATCTGATTCTTCAGCTGGGGTCCGTCCTTTCTCTGAAATGCTTCAACTTGCTTCAGTACTAGATTCCCAATCTAGTAATCCAAGATCTCTGCTCAGCTCCAAAAATCTTTCTTCTGGCAAGGGTTTGGTAAAGATGTCAGCTATCTGATAGTCTGTGCTGACTCTTTCAACTCTAACCCTTTTGTTAAGCACATGGTCTCTAATGAAATGGTGCTTAACATCAATGTGCTTCGTCCTTGAATGCAAAACTGGATTGTTGGTTATTGCAATAGCACTATTATTGTCACACCAGATTGGAACTTCATTTGCAATAATATTATAATCCCTTAGCTGTTGTCTGATCCATAGAATCTGTGCACAAGAACTACCTGCAGCTAGGTATTCTGACTCTGTAGTGGAGATAGAGTTAGAAACCTGCTTCTTGCTAAACCAGGATATCAGTCTGGTTCCTAGGAATTGACACGTTCCACTAGTGCTCTTCCTGTTGATTTTGCATCCTACGAAATCCGCATCTGAGTATCCTGACAGCTCGAAATTATCATCCTTGGGATACCATAGTCCAACATTGATTATAGACTTAAGGTATTTTATTATCCTCTTGGCTGCATCTAGGTGTGATTGCTTCGGCTTGGACTGGAATCGTGCACAAACTCCAATGTCATAGGATATGTCTGGCCTGCTTGCAGTGAGGTACAAAAGAGATCTAATGAGTCCTCTGTAGTGGGTTGAGTCCACTGATATGCCTGCCTCGTCTGCATCCAGGTGAGTACTTGTGCTCATAGGAATTCTTGCTGGCTTGGCTGATTCCATTCCATATCTCTTGATAAGGTCTCTGGTATACTTTGCTTGGTTGATGAAAATTCCTTTTTCCATCTGCTTAACTTGTAGTCCGAGAAAGAAGTTAAGCTTTCCCATCATACTCATATCAAATTCTCCTTGCATGAGATTGGAGAATTTCTCGCATAGCTCTGGATTGGTTGATCCGAATATGAAGTCATCCACATAAATCTGGACTATTAATATGTGGCCTTCGTGCTCCACTCTGAATAGGGTTTTGTCCACTTTCCCTTTGCAAAATCCATTCTTTTCAAGAAACACAGATAGTGTTTCATACCACGCTCTTGGTGCTTGCTTAAGTTCATAAAGAGCTTTCAACAGCTTATAGACTTTGTCTCCTTTGACAAAACCTGGGGGTTGCTCTACATAGACTTCTTCTTCTAGGATTCCATTTAGAAAAGCACTTTTTACATCCATCTGATAGACTTCAAAATCTTTGAATGCGGCATATGCGAGGAATAGTCTGATGGCCTCTAATCTTGCAACAGGTGCATAGGTTTCATCAAAATCTATTCCCTCACACTGTGCATACCCTTTTGCTACAAGTCTGGCCTTATTCCTAACAACAGCTCCGTCTTCATCACTCTTGTTTTTGTACACCCATTTGGTGCCAATAACCTTCTTGTGATCAGGTCTGTCTGTTAGTTCCCAAACTTTGTTTCTTTCCATCTGCTCCAATTCCTCTTGCATGGCATTTATCCAAGAGTAATCTTCTAGGGCTTGTTCTGTAGTTTTAGGTTCTATTTGTGACATAAAACATGAAAACATAGCCATTCCTGCTGGTAGGGTTGACTGTCTCGTCTTAACTCCATCAATCAACTTTCCGATAATTTGCTGGATTGGGTGATCCTTGAGCCATTTGGGGATTTCGTCCTCTTCTGGGTTTGTTCCCCCTGTTGGATTGCTCTGGTGGATTTCTGCATCAGCTGGGTTCTGGTCTGCAACTGGATCAGCCACCGTCTTGTCATCTGCAGGTTGGGTCTGATCTGCAGGTGAGTCTTTATCAGCTACGACTGGGTCTTCATCAGCGGCAACCGGATCACGTAGGTTTGGTGATCCAGCAGCTGCAGTTGGGTCTTCAGCAGCTGCAGTTGGGTCTTCAGGCTGGTCTGCAGGTGAGTCCACCATTCCAGTGTCATGTATAATGACTTCTTCAAGGGTTGCTGACTTGAGCTTGTTCTTAATTAGCTCAACTTGTTTCCTGTACTCAACGGTAGATTCATAAAATACAACATGGGGTGTTTCCTCCACAACTAAGGTTCTTTTATTAAAAACTCTGTATGCCTTGCTTCTTTGTGAATATCCCATAAAAAGACCGTAATAAGTTTTAGCATCAAAGGCATTTAGTTGTGTTTTACCATTGTTGTGGATGAAACACTTACAACCAAAAACATGAAAGTAAGCAACAATAGGAGTTCTATTATTCCAAACCTCATAGGGAGTTTTGCCATGTCTCCCTACTATCATACTCTGATGCAGGTGTGACAGTGTGTTGGCGACTTGACCCAGAACCTCTTGGCAGTCCGTCATGCGATCATGGACCTTGCCGCTTCTTTTAGGGTTCTGTTCCTTCTTTCAAGAACACCATTATCTTTGGGGCATCCTGCCGCAGAGCTCATCTTTGGATCCCATTCTAATCATGTAATCGATTATCGCCTTGTTGAGAAACTCCTCCTCTATCCGATCCGATCTTGATGATGGATAGGGATTTCTCATTTGGATCCTTCTCGTGACTCGAGTAACTTGGTCAAGGTTTCACTTTTCTTATATAGGAAGATAATCCAAGTGTACCTTGAAAAATCATCTACTATTACAAGTGCATGCTTTGGGCCGCTCAGAGTCCTTGGCTTGATAGGACCAAATAGATCCATGTGGAGTAGATCTAAGATCCTTGTTGTGAGCGTTGTTGGCTGTACTGGCTTGAACGATGCTCTGGTCTGCTTTCCTTTCTAACATGCATCACAAAGCGCTTCCTTCTTGAATGCTTCATTTGGAAGTCCTCTGACCAGCTTCTGAGAACTAATCTTGTTGATGGCCTTGAAGTTCAGGTGACATAGTCTTTTGTGCCACAACCATCCATTCTCAGCTACTGTCTTGGATAGAAAACAGGAGTTAGGTGTTCCTGTGTTCCAATCAATCATATAGACATCTCTTCTTCTGAAACCTTGGAGCTTAACTTCTCTTGATAAGATATCTATCACCATACATTTCCAGATGGTGAAGACTACTAGATTCTTCTCGTCACAGAACTGGCTTATGCTCAGGAGGTTGTACTTGAGTCCTTTGACATAATGAACTTTGGATATCACAATATTTCCTCGGTGCAGCTCTCCAAAGCCTTTTGTTTGTCCTCTAGATCTATCTCCAAAAGTTACATCGGGACCTCTTTCTTCAGTGTATTTGGACAGCATCTTCTTGTTCCCGGTCATATGCCTCGAGCATCCAGAATCTACGAACCATTCTTCACCTCCAAAATTTGAGCTTGTGGAGATGTGGTTGTAGTCCTTCCACCTTTTCTGCAATCAGACAAGCAGAGATTTAGGTACCCAAATCTGTGTGGGTCCTTTGGGGTTAGCTGGTTTCCTGGAGAATTGATTTCTCCATGGATTATAGAAATTGTTATTATTATTATAAGCCTCATAAGGTGTGTAAGGTCGAGGTCTGAATCTCCTGTTTGGATTGTATACCGGATATTCCTCAAAATGTTGATAGTGTGGGCTATTTCTAAATCTAGGCTGAGACCATTTATTAAATCTTTGTGTTTTCCACACTTGTTCATTTTGGTAATTAGGATAACCTTGAGGTTTCCATCTGCCCCTCCCATTATGAAATCTGTTTTTGGGGAGTTGTTGGTAATAGTGGGCATGTTGTCTGGGCTGCTGTTTCTGCCTGGGCCACTGCCTAGTCGCCTGTCTAGGTGGCTGCCTTGTATAACCTGACTGCAGCCTAGACATGTGACTTGGCTGTTGCCTGTTTTTAAATATCGGTTTATATGTAGGCTCAACAGTCGAGACAATTGTTTCTCCCTTGATAAATTTTCTTTTAGAACTAGAGGGAGTGTGAGGATCATATCCAAGGCCTGATTTGGAATAAAGTGGCCTTTTGTTGGTACACAATTCTTCCAGGGTTGAAGACGCCTTCAGGGAGGTTATTTCCTGCGCCTGAGTCTTATTTACCTGTGACAGCTTAGTAAACTCAGCTTTGGCATGAGCAAGTGTAGCTGATTTTTCTTTAAGTAAAATGGTTAGTCTGTTTATCTCAGCTGTATTAACATCAGCCTAGTTCTTAAAATCGGCTGCAGTTATCTCAACCTTATTCAGATCTAGGCTGAGTTTTTCGAAATCATTTTTCAGCTGCCTATTCTCATCTTGCAGCTGAGTCTTCTCTGCTGATATAGTTTGGTGTGCAGATTTGAGTGTTTCAAAATCTTTAAATAACTGATTTACCGATTCGTGTAGATCCATATCTTGTGACATGGCTGAGCTATTATTTGAACCGGTGGGTTTAGAAGTTACCTCTTCATCAGCTAGGTTTGCCATCAGGCAGTCATACTCTTCATCTTCATCAGAAAAGAATCCGCTGCTTGATTCGACATGCTCCTGGTCTTCTCCGATGAGGGCCTTTCTTCTATCTTCTTTTCGCCCACCTCCTTCTTGGTTTCGTCCTTCTTGAGCTCGGGATAGTCCATTTGGATGTGTCCTGTCTTGTGACAATTGAAGCATTCTACTTTCCAGCCTTCCCGGCCTTGGTTCCTTCTTGGATTCTCCTTATAATTTTTCTTGTATTTGGAGTAGTTCTTTCTAAAGTTCTTTGAACCTTTGCATTATAAACGCCATTTCTTCCTCAAAATCTAGTGGATTTGGAGGTTTCACATCAGATAGGCTCTTGGCAGGGGACTCGGCTGCAAATGCGATTCCCTTCTCTGCAGGCTCAGTTGAGGATGAACTTGGAAGCTCGAACTCATAAGCCTTCAGATCAGAGAACAGCTCTTGAATCTTTATCTTATTCAGGTCCTTGGACTCTCTCATGGCCACGACCTTCATGCTCCATTCAGGGTTGAGAGATCTGAGAACCTTCAGTGCCATTTCCCTGTTGCCATAGGTTTTGCCGAGGGAGTTGATCTCATTGATAATCTCAGTGAACCTTGTGTCCACTTGGTCTATGGATTCACCATTCTTCATTTTAAAGGTGTCAAATTTTTGGATAGCAATTGAAAGCTTGTTTTCCTTGATCAGCTCCGTTCCTTCACATATTAGGGCTAATGTGTCCCAGATTTCTTTGGCATTCTTGCTGTTCTTGATCTTGACCATAGTGGATTTGTCAAGAGTTTGATATAACACATCTCTGGCCCGCTTATCAAGATTGGCCAGCTTTCTTTCTTCGGGAGTCAGCTCTGTCCTCTTCTTGGGAATCTTCTCTGGCTTCCCTGCTGCGATCTCCTCTGCTGTGTTGTCCTTCTCGAAGATGAATGGACCGTCCTTGATGATGCACCACATGTCGTCATGAATCGAAGATAAGTGCGCCTGCATCCTTATCTTCCAAAGATCATACTCGTCAACTGAAAACACAGGGAGTCTAGAGTGCATGTGTTCCATTATAAAGTGAGAGTGAAGATATATCTTAGATATAGATCTGGTTCGTGAAATAAATGAACCAACCGCTTCGATACCACTTGTAAGTCACAAGTCGTCCAGGTACAAGTCTAGAGGGGGGGGGGGGGGGGGTGAATAGACTTGTAGAAACTCTTATACTCTTTTTTTGGGAAGAGTGGGTTTCTTCAGCTGATAGATAAATAAATGACTTGAAGTCGTTTGTTCTTTACTATATGCGGAATTCAGCTGTTGACGAATAGAAAGCAACTAATGAAACACTTAACAATGAATGCAGCAGTTAAAGTATGTTGCAATAAAACAGTAAAGAACGCAGGCGATTATAGTGGTCTCAGAGGTGGGGTAATCCTCTACTAATCCACTTTTCTCCAAACCAGTTGGAGATGAATTCACTATAATTCTCAACCAGTGATAAATATTACAGTGATTCAAACCACACTACAACAGCTTCCAACCAGTGGAAATCCGTGCCGTTGTACACACTTGACTGCCTTTCACCTCTTGATCCTCGATCCTTGGATGCCTTTACAGTCTCTTACTTCAACCAGTGAAGTACCCCGTACTCAGGATTATAGACAAGAGTTTTTGTCTTCTCCAACTAAGAGCTTCTTTAAGTATGAACTTTTAGAACCGCTCTTTTCACGATGCTATTGATTGCTTTAGATTGCTTGATTGCTTTGATCGCTTGAAAGTATGTTCGCACCGGTAGTTGCTCAGCTTCAAATCTTCGGATATATATAGGTCACGATCTCTGAGCTTTTTCCTTGTAGCCGTTGCAAATCTTTTGAACAAATCCGTCCGTTGGAGGGAGACTTCTTTGTTTAATCTTTCTGAACGTTGCAAGGCTGGATTGCCATTATTTTATTCTATCTTCCGACCGTTGTGAAGACTCTGCATGTGATGCGCCGAATCTTTTGAATATAAAACTATTAAAGTCTTCAAGGTGGGTCTGGATGATTTATTTAAATCATATCTCTTGCGGGAATCACTCCAATTTGTCTCTTCACGTTGCATGTGACTTTCTGTAATACTTGACTTTTCAACGCATGCTGACGTGGACTTGGAGTACTTGGCTGACTTCGACTAGGCTGGTGAGCAGTTAACTTCTCTGCAGTCAGGACCTCTCTGATGTTCACTGTTTGTGACTTGGCTGATCAGGTGACTTGTCTGAGGTACCTTGGCTGCAGTCTGGTCAAACTTCTCTGATAATTTTTGTTGACCAGAACTACTCTGACTGGACTCGGCTGATCCTCTCTGATGGTCTTAGCTGTACTTAGTACTTTAGCCGATTTTTAGCCTAACTAATTTTTGGCCTATAGAAGATACTCATTTGGTTCTTCTTTACATTTTGCCAAGTTTTATACTTAACATATTTTGGCCTATGGAAGATACTCATTTGGTTCTTCCTTACATTTTGCCAAGTTTTATACTTAACATATTTTGGCCTATGGAAGATACTCATTTGGTTCTTCCTTACATTTTGCCAAGTAATAAACATTTGATTTTATATTAATGACATCATCAAAATCTAACAAGTATTCCTAACACGAACAATTTCTTTGAAAAGTAGATTAGCAATATGTGTGGCATCGTCCGTTTTATGACATGCAATGAAGTGTGCCATTTTGCTAAATCTATCAACTACAACAAAAATGGAATCACAACCGGATTTCGCCCTGGGTAATCCTAATACAAAGTCCATAGAAATATCGACCCAAGGTTCGGAAGGTACCGGGAGTGGCATATACAAACCATGCGGTAACACTCGTGATTTTGCTTTCCTACAAATAATGCATGAATTTACAACTTTAAAAACATCATGTTTCATTTTTGGCCAAAAGAAATGTTCATGAAATATTTTGTAAGTTTTAGCAATCCCAAAATGTCCCATTAGACCTCCACTATATGCTTCTCTTACCAATAATTCCCGTATTGAACAAAAAGGAATGCAAAGTTTATTTTCACGGAACAAGAATCCATTATCCCGATAAAATTTTTCTACACCTTTTTTCTCGCAAGTGACATAAATATCATGGAAATCTTTATCCCCCTCATATGCTTCTTTCAATAAATCAAATCCCAAAACTTTACAAGAAAGTGTATTGAGTAATACATACCTTCTTGACAAAGCGTCAGCGACAATATTTTCCTTACCTTGTTTGTATTTGATGATGTAAGGAAAGGATTCAATTTCTTCTAACTACTTGGCATGTCTCTTGCTCAATTTACCCTGTCCTTTGAGATGCTTTAAGGATTCATGATCGGTATGAATCACGAACTCCTTAGGCCATAGGTAGTGTTGCCACGTACGTAGGGCTCGAACCAAGGCATACAATTCCTTGTCATAGGTCGGGTAATTCAATGTAGCTCCTCCAAGTTTCTCACTAAAATAGGCTATCGACCTTTTTCCCTGTATTAATACTGCTCCTATTCCTACTCCTGAAGCATCACACTCAATTTCAAAAGTGTTAGAAAAATCAGGTAATGCTAGGACAGGTACGGTGCACAATTTATCTTTCAGAGTGTTAAATGCTTTTTCTTGTTCATTTCCCCAATTACACTTAGCATGTTTCTTGACAAGTTCGTTTAATGGGGCTGCAATTGTGCTAAAATCTTTTATGAAGCATCGGTAAAACCCTGCTAGGCCATGAAAACTTCTTACCTCGGACGCGTTCGTCGGTCTAGGCCATTCTCGAATAGCCTTAACCTTTTCTTCATCAACTTTTATGCCGTCAGCACTAACGACATATCCAAGAAAAATAACTTCATTCATGCAAAAAGTGCATTTCTTAAGACTAGCATATAATTGTTCCCTTCTCAAGGTAATTAAAGCTAATCGTAAATGTTCAACGTTCTTCAACATTTTTGCTGTAAATGAGTATATCATCAAAGTATACAACAACGAATTTTCCGATGTATGCACGTAAAACATGATTCATTAATCTCATAAAAGTACTTGGTGCGTTCATTAGTATAAAGGGCATTACCAACCATTCGTATAATCCGTATTTGGTTTTGAAAGCCGTTTTCCATTCATCTCCTTCTTTCATACGAATTTGGTGATATCCTTTCATTAGGTCAATTTTAGTGAAAACACATGAACCATGTAATTCATCTAACATATCATCTAACCTTGGAATAGGGTGTCGATACTTAACCGTGATATTGTTTACCGCTCGGCAATCGGTGCACATTCTCCACGTTCCATCTTTCTTTGGCACGACGATCACAGGAACGGCACAAGGACTTAGACTCTCCTGGATATACCCAAGACTTAACAACTCCTCGATTTGTCTTTGGATTTCATTGGTCTCTTGGGGGTTGTGTCGGTATGCCGGTCTATTTGGAATGACCGATCCGGGCACAAAGTCTATTTGATGTTCAATCCCTCGGATTGGTGGCAACCTTGCAGGTAGTTCTTCAGGAAAAACATCAACAAATTCCTGCAATAAAGATTCAATAGAACTCGGAATTATCCGGTTCCCGGGGTTAGTAGTAGCGCAAACTTCTCGGAAAATAATCAAGTACATGGGTGCATTTTCCTTGATATCTTCTTCAAGTTCATTTGCACTTACAAGCATGCATTTTCTCAAATTTTCTTTTTCTTTCTTTTTTTCATTTTTTTCATTTTTCTCATTTTTTTTATTTTCTTCATTTTTCTCGTTTTTTTTTTCATTTTTTTCATTTTTCTTTTCCTTTTCTTTTCTCAATTTTCCTTCAACTTCCTTTTCAAGACGAAGTTGATCTTCTTGTATTTGTACCTTAGTCATGGGAGCTAAGGTAATTTTCTTTCCGTCCTTCTCGAATGAGTAACGATTTTTCCTTCCGCTCAAAGTAGCATCTCGATCAAAATGCCATGGTCTTCCCAACAAGATATGGCAAGCATGCATCGGAACGACATCACATAGGATTTCGTCTTGATACCTTCCGATGGTGAGAGCCACAAGTACCTATTTATTAACTCGAACTTCCCCACAATCATTTAGCCAATGTAAACGATACGGTTTAGGGTGTCTTCTTGTTGGAAGATCGAGTTCTTCCACTAGCATAGCGCTAATGACATTAGTGCAACTCCCGTTATCTATTATCACACTACAATTTTTATTTTTAATAAAACAACGTGTGTGAAATAGATTTTCACTTTGTTCGTTAACTTCCTCCTCTTTTGCTTGAGAACTTAACACCCTCCGAACAACAAGTGCGGGTGCATACTCATACGTCTCATCATCACTCTCCACCTCTCTTGTCTCTTCTTCTTCTTCTTTTTTGCTTTCCATTTCAATCTCCCCATCCCGAAGTACCATCACCCGTTTGTTGGTGCATTCGGATGCTATATGTCCACGACCCTGGCACTTATAGCATTGGATGTCCCGATTTCTCCTTTGGGTGCTTTCGAAGGGTTTAGGTTTCCCATCAAATTTTGGTTTGCTAGTACTCCCAACTTCAAACTTTCCTTTCAAGACACTCCCTTCTCTTTTATCAAAATTTTTAAATTTGTCTAAACTTACTTGAGATTGTTGTTTCCAAGGAGTAGAGTATCCCGTGGAATAGTTGTTATTGCTCCCTCTTCGTAAGCTCCGCTCGATTTTTACCGCCACATATACCATGTCCTCGAATTCAACAAAGTGTTGTTTGTCAACTTCTTTAGCTATATCGGTTCTCATCCCGTGTAAAAACCGCGCCATGGTGGCCTCTCTCGATTCCCGAACATTGGTCCGGATCATCAACATCTCTATTTCCTTTCGAAAATCTTCAATGTTTCTCGATCCTTGTTTTAAAGTTTGTAAGCGAGAAAATAGTTCCTTAAGATAGTAATTAGGAACAAATCTTTTCCGCATAAACCTTCAATTCTTCCCAACCGCTAACCGATCTCTCCCGACTCCTCCTTCTCTCCGTCACAAGTTGGTCCCACCAAATGCTTGCATATTCTGAAAATTCGGTTATTGCTAACCTCATTTTCTTCTCATTGGAATAGTTGTGGCAATCGTAAATGGTCTCCAACTTCCTTTCCCAATCGAGATATGTGTCCGGATCACTTCTCCCTTCGAAAGATGGGATTTTCATTTTGATGTTTCCCATATTCCGATCCTCCTCGTTTCGGACATATCTTCCTCGCCTTCCTTCATACTCTCTCCTTCCTCCTCGTCCTTCTCGCCCTCCTCGATGTACAAACCTCAGAGTTTCCTCCTCGGAATTCATCGAATCTTCATCATCATAGCCTCCAAATCGAATGGGTTCCGGTCCCCTTCGTACGGGCTCCTCTTCTCTACCCTTCGTGAGAGTAGCAATTGTTTCCTCTTGTTTATCTAGTCTTCCGACTATTTGAGCAAGTTGTTGTACAATATTTTGAAGGATAAGATTTTGCTCGTTTCCTTCGGTTCATGACATTTTTTTTCTTTTCTTTTTTTTTCCTTTTTTTTTCTTTTTCTTTTTTTTTTCTCTTTTTTTTTTCTTTTTTTGTTTTTCTTTTTTTTTCTTTTTTTTTCTATAAGAAAATTTCCTCACAAGATCCTCACGTGTATCGCTCAATCGCTCACACTCGCGTATCTCTCGTTTGGCTTTTTCTTAATTCCTCACATTTTTTTTTTGCGTTTTCCACACAACTTACAAGGTGATAGGTGATTCAAATCAAGTTTCTTCTTGAAAGAACTCAAATTCCACGATCCCCCCAAAGATTGCGAATGACGATAAGACAAAAAAAATGGAAAGATGGGAGCAAAAGATTTTGGAATAGTTTAGAATATGGAACGGAACGAAAAGTATGATAATTGTTTGATAAGATCTATCAAAATTCGTTCTTCTCTTCTTCCTTATTTTTTTTTTTTTGGTATTGAAATGAATGGATTGATATTTGATATTCGATCCGCAAGCTTAAAATCACCAGACGCCCGAAGGCTAAGGAACAAGTTCTTCCCTTGGTCTCGGCTTGAAGAGTTATCAAAAACAATCAAAACTTTCACGACTTATAATTTTTTTTTAGTAATGAAATGAATGGATTGATATTTGATATTCGATCCGCAAGCTTAAAATCACCAGACGCAAGAAGGCTAAGGAACAAGTTCTTCCCCTGGCCTCGGCTTGAAGAGTTATAAAAAACAATCAAAACCTTCACCACTTATATATATATATATATTTTGTGTGTCAAGAAGATGGAAGATTTAGAAGATAAAGGAAATAATAGGATGATAAGATAGGAAGATTATGGTAATGAAGGAAAATAGATGATACCACTTAGTTTTGGAATAACCGAGCTCCGAAGCCAGTGATCGACCCCCCACGACACGCTATAGTGGCAAACCTTTGCTAGATGAATTCGTTCCCAGAATGTTTCCAAAATAAGCAAAATGGGGCTTTACTTCCAAACCTCTACGTGACACGCCGTAGCAACTCGGAAGGGGTGGAATATAAATACTAACAAGATTACACTTGATAAGTATATAAATCACACAAGGGATATTTTGGAGACACACTCAACAAAACAAGAAAGCACTCACAAATGTTTGTTAATACAAACACTCTCAAATTTCATAAAATCTTTGGTGTTCTCTTACAATGAAACTTCAAGGCTATTTATAGCCAAAATCTTACACCTAACTCTAGTGTGAACAAAAAAACAACTAAGAAACCTACAAAATAGAAAAATCAACATTCAAAGATCCTAAAATCTGATACAAAGTCAGTCAACACATGTTTAGGGGACAAAATATCAAAGACCAAGATTTTAAGGTGTGAAAACAAGGACAACAAGTCACCATAAATACGATGCTGTCTGTTTTGTCATTTCTGAGCTCCAATGGGTCCGAATTTGGCCCTGTGGTCTGAACAATATTTGTATCTCTCTTTCTTAGCTTTCCATATACACCTGAATCACCTGAATCGGATTTCGGACGAGTAAGTTATGGCCAAAATACGAGACTGCTGCGTGTCAGTCTTACGCACGGGAATTTGCATCCTTGTTTGTTTGTTCGTCTTTTCCGATCGTCTTCGAATTTAATATTACTCGACTCAATTATATACAATTCAAAATATAAAAATACAACTCAATAAATACAATTTAAATTAAAATACACCAAGATAAAATAAACGAAAAACTTATTGTTCGACAACTTCGACACTACTCACGAATTTGTGGTCTTTGATAACATAGTTATTTTTAAACATATCAATGACAAGTGTCGATAAATTTATTTTGAACTTCTTTGATCGAGACCTCGTAATTGGTCCAGTCGGCATGCTCAAGTCCTCATCCGGGTTCTTCATAATATCTCGATTCACATCAATTTATCTCCAACTGGTTTGGAGAGAAGTGGACTAGTAGAGGATTACCCCACCCCTGAAATTACTATAAGTGCTTGTGTGATTTACTTCTTTACACATCATACTTAACTGTTGCATTCACATTTACCATTCCATGACAAGTTAACTACATACAACATTAGTTATCTATATCGTCATCAGCTGTGTCTTCCGCATTATCTGTCTGCAGATGACATAAGTCATTTGTACTTAATCACAGCTGAGAAACTCACCTGACCTTCAGGAAAGAGTTTAATAAGTCTATTCACCCCCTCTAGACTTATTCCTGACGACTTGTGACCTACATTTTCCTACAAAATAGATACCAAAACTTGAACCGGTCATTCCATAAGCTAAATAAAAATGAAAACAACAAAAGTAGAACCCCATAAGACAAAAACGAACTAACTAACAAAAACGAAAGAAAGCAATAAATATACAAAGACCGTTGGGTTGCCTCCCAACTAACGTTAAGTTTAATGTCTTCATCCAGACGCCGGTTTCATTCATCACGAATTATTCCATTAGCTCTTACAATCCGGCTTACATGCAATTTTATCTAGAGGTTCTCTGTTTGTCAATCCATCCAATGGATGGGTCATCAAAAGTACGACATCTTCACCATGCGTCCTAATACTTAATTCTCCTCGATCCACAAAGAACAGACGTCCCAAGATCAACCCATCGCTTCTCTCTTAACCATCATATAGTACAACAAAGTCTACTAGGAAGGATAATTGATCTATGTTTATGGGCCCATCCTCCACGAATCCTTTAGGAACGACTAGTAAATGGTCGACCAATTTTAGATGCACCAGTGATGACTTTAATCCTTTTAATCCAAGCATCCTGAAAGTTGAAAAAGACAAAACGTTGACACTTTAACCATGACCACAATAATACATCTTTTATGTAAAACCGAAATAGAACAAGAAGATGAGAAAACTCCCTGGATCCTTCATGTTTTAGGGTAGGCGCTCCAATTTATTTTATCTTTGTTGAAAGAAAGCCTCAAAATTTTTCTTCTCCTTATCATGCTCAATATCGGACTGATCTATCACCTCAACAATGGAAACTACCAAATCAGCTTCTTTAGATAACACAGTTGCATCTTCTTCCTCATTCTTTGGTTCTTTCACATGGCACAAGAAAATAGCATTGCATTGTGCTTTTGGGTTCACCTCAGTGTTGCTCATAATTGGGCCCATTTGATGTTAGCTACCAATGATCTTAGCCAGTTGATCGATCTGTGTCTCTAGATTTTCATTTGAGATCCAACAGTTGTTGCTAATTAAGTCATCTGATTTTCAATTCGATTGTGCTTCTCTTCATCTTGTATGAACCGACTCCTTGTTACCGTCATGAATGTATCAAGCATATTCTTCAAATTCGGACCAGATTTGGGCTCCTCGACCACCTCACCATTTGATAACTTAAATCCAGTAGGAGGTTTCAAAGCATTTCTCGGATTCTCGTAGCTGAGATTTTCGTAATGGAGGATTATTCCGGTAATTGTGGAAATTCTATTTGTTGATGGAATGAGTCTTCTCCAAAGGATCCGATGGTAGTCCAGTTACTAGAGTTGTTATCCTTGCATACGTTCCCTTAGTCAATGCGCCCAACTGATTTGTGAGAAGAGACATCTAGGCCGCTAACGCCCTGATAAGCTCCGAATCCGAAATTCCAGCCACTCTACGCATATTATTCCTCTCGATAGGCCACCGATAGCTATTCATGGCCATTTTCTCGATAAAGCCATATGCATTCTCTGTGCTTCTAGCTAGTAGTGCTCCTCTCGTTGATTCACTACAAGATTTCTCGTCTCTTCGGCTATCCCATTATAAAAGAAACATCTATTGGTCTTCCAAAAACCTGTGACGAGGACATCATCTTAACAAATCCTTGAAGCATTCCCACGCCTCATATAATGGCTCCAAGTCCATCTGTCGGAACCTTGTGATTCCACTCTTCAATTTCATGGTCTTGTTGGGTGGGAAGAACTTGAATAAGAAATTCTCACTCAACACGTCCCATGTACATATGCTGCCCAAAGCAAGAGTTTCAAGCCAACTACGAGCCTTCTCTCTTAAGGAAAATGGAAATAACTTAATTTTATCGCATTGTCTGGCACCCCACTCATCTTGATTGTATCACAAATTTGAAGAAAGTGGAATAAACGGGTGTGCAGGTCCTCAGTGGCAAATCCCCCAAATTGATTCTGCTGAACCATCAATATTAAGGCCGACTTCAACTCGAATTGAGGGCGTTAATAGGAACATGTGCAGTTCCCCCTTAATTTTGGTCGAGCTTCGTTCGAAATCCATCAAGAATCGATTGTGCCCGAGCAGCCAGTTGTTGGACCTGAGCACCTCTATTGGGCAGATTATTGCGAGCTGCGTTCTCGTTCCCCTGATTTCCTATAGCCTCATTTGTTCTATGATTATCCTCCGCTCTCTCCATCTCATCAGATAAGTTTCTCCGTAATTTCCTAACAGATACACTCGTCTTTCAAGCAAATGCTTTGACTTCTGAAATAAAGGCTTCTAGAGGCTTTTTGGACGAGCGGGTGTTCAGGCACGCCCTAAAACAAGATCAAAAGCAAAAACAGAAGTAACGAAATAAAATAAAATGAAACATAATAATAAAACAAATGTTTAAAGTAAGACCAGAAATATTTATCGCAATATCAATACTAATACAAATAAACTAGTCTCCGGCAACGGCACCAAAAACTTGTTCACTATTTATCTTTTTACCCGGAAGTGTATGGAGTAGATGTAGGAAATGGCGAGCAAGATCGTATCTACAAAGACCAGTTATTCTTATTATATCAAATACTAGATTCTAGTGTTTCCAATTTTATCGAGACGATCGAAGTTTTGAGAAAGTTAATAATTAAAGACTAGAATAATAAAATAAAAACAAACAAGTTGCAGTGTATAGAATGAAGGAAATTTATGGGTTTAAAAGATAGATTCCAAGGCTAGGTTTCCACTGATTTTTAGGATTAATCGGATTGGATTGCAGTTAAAGTTCTACTAATCTTCCTAATAGGATGATCACACAAGTATTTTAAAGTCCCTCTCGAGGTGCATTAAAACGTAGATTAAGTAATCTATAATGATGTCTCCATCTACCATAGATTATCTAACTCCAAAAAGCTCAAAAGACCATTAATTCATCATAATCAATCAGCGATCTCTCAATCCCGTAATCAATTATGTCAACTACTTGAGAACTATTAAGGCCCTCATCTCCAGAATTATGGTCAGTTAAATTAAACATGTAAAGACATTGATCACATGTTAAACATGAATTAAAACCAAGTAATTGAAAAGGGAATCAAAGTAATGAGTAAATATAACAATCAATCCTTAAAAATCCTCACAAATCAATGTACTCCCATGCCAGGAATCTGATAAATTTAGCGGGATATGGTGAAAAGAGAAAAAGAAATCCTACTCAAGTTGAACATGATGTAACTAAATAAAAAGCAACGAAAGTAAGAAAGGAAGAAGTGAAAAACTCAGATGATGATCTCTCGATATTGACTTGATCTTCGCACTTGATCTCCCGTGATGCTTTCATTTCCCTCTTGATGGTGTTTTTTGCCTCCTAAACCCGTCTTAGACTTGATCATCCTGAAAATTGGCCTTTGGGGTCCTTTTACAGCTGCAAAATAGGGTTATGGCTGTTAAAATGTGTTCAACTCATCAAACAAGGGATTTAGCACCGCCCAGTGATTCAGACATGTCATTTGACACGACCCGTGTTGAATTATCCCAAAAAGCCACAAAATGACTTGATAGCGACACAGTCGAGGTCACGACCTTGCCATTTTACACGATCCATGTTGTTTGACACGGTCGTGGCCGTGTTGTCCTATTTTGCCTCGTTTTTCAGTCCTTGTTCAGTCCGTACTCATGTTCGTGCATCGCCTAATCTGTGTCGGGGGTCGAGACTTTGTTCATGCATGATAATGGCCTTACAAATACCTAGAAACACAACAAAAACTACCAAAGCGTAATCGAGTCCAACAAACGAGAAAATAAACATAAACATAACAATTACACAAATTTAGATCAATAAGTGCCAGAAATCACTATAAAAATATGTGTAAAATCGTGTGCAAACATTTGTGTGTATGTGATTAATTATGTTTTGGCGATCTTGCTTTGACGATGTGTTACTCTTGTTTGGAACTTTTGTGTTTATGTAGATTACTATGTGACAAAGATTTGTTTGATGAATAGTTGATTATTATATTATAAATAGAGAGTCGAGAAGGACGGGAGATGTCGCTGGGCCATGCATGCTATAATGTGCGGCTTCTGCCCAGGAGGTGTATGATGGTGTCGCCTAATGGGCGTTTTTAAGGTTTGACTTCCTACGGGGAGTGACGCTGTTGCGATGGCATGTTCAAGGGAGCGGACCCTGACAGATAGTGAATGTCGGCGTATAGTACTTTCCTTGAGTGGCTTCTAGCATGCTTTAGCGTGGAGGATACTTGTATGATTATTTAGTCACTGATACCAATATAAAATCTTTTGAAAAATCTTTTGATAATAACGATATCAGGTATAAAAAATTATCCACCCAGGAACAATTTGGCGAGGTCTTTGAGGGTTCCATAGTCTTTGGTGCGGAATGCAGATAATCATTAATGTGCTTGATTAAGGTTTATGATTCGAGGTACCTAATGGTTTCAAAATAAGATTACAGCATCTTGAGTCGAAGACCCCAAAAGTTTTAATGAGAAAATATATTTTGGATAGGAGACCAAGGTGTTATGGAAGCATTATTTGGGGAATAAACAATGAAAGACTTCGATTTTTGTAAGAGTACTAGTGAAGGCTTTGATTTTGTGAAATTATCCTGGATTTTGAATGTTTATAAAACTAATCTTAACTATATTTCTAGCTACTACAGTTTTTCCTTTAACTTATTTGATGAATCTAAAAAGTCTCCCGAGTCCTATTTTCCTTTCATAAAAAGTTCTTCTAATGGTTTGGACTGGAGTTCTCGTGGTGAAGTGTTTACATATTGAAAAATTGATTGTCATAACTATAATGTGTTTGTGATGTTTGCCTTGGTTATCGATGCCGTGAAATATACTTCATATATTCGCCTTTACTTGCACTAGGAAATTCGAGTTGCTAACATTAAATTGTCATAGGTAGACATGTCTTATATGCTCCAGGTAGAGGAGCAACATAGGATTGCCACGAGGATGATGAACTGCAGTGATACTATGCACCAGTCTTGGAGTCTTTTATTGTCATATCTTACTATTCGAATATTTTTGGTATTTTCTTTTGTAGTTTGGAGCCCCTCTATAGGCATTGTTCAACACATTCATATTTTTTTATAATTTTGTGGTAAAAATTCAAAATGCACGTATTTGGTTGACCTTCTTATACTAGGTTACGGTTGTGTATTGTAATTGGTCTAGTTAATCCTTGAGGAAGGGTTTGCGGAGCTATAATATGCCCCAAAAACATTTAGGGTGTTAGAGAATATGGTATTATAGCTTAGATTGTGGAAATCTAGGTTGTCAGATCGAGTCAGGTCAAGTTGGATCTTGCCATGTCGAGTCATAACAGCTGTCAGTCGTGAGTAATATCGCTAAGTTGTAAACATCTTCTTGCAACCTGTAGATATAAGTCTCCTTTTTATTTGTCGTATTATTTGTTTGTGTGAGCCATTTTGTGTGTATGTGCGTGTGATGAGATGGGCATTTTGATGGGTAACATTTATTGATGACTTAGATGTGTATGGATGGAGTATGTTTTCTAAGTATTGCTGAGTGTTGGTATACCCCAATATGTCGAGAGAATATAGACAAAGTATTGCTTCGGAAGCAGGTTCGATGGATGGAGTACATTTTCTCAGTATTGATAAGTGTTGGTGTATCCCAGTATGTTGAGACAAGATAGACAAAGTATTACTCTGGAAGCAGGTTAGAGAGCTAGTCTGTTGAGAGTGCCGCTTGAATAATTTCATGCCGATATACGGAGTAATCATACATTGCTGACTGTATTACAGTTGGTCATAACCCAGGTAGGATGACCTGCTCGGTTGATGCAAGATATTCTTCATGCAGAAGAAAACCCATAGTCCTCAAGTGAGCATTCCTAAGTCAAAGAAATGCAAATGGTACAACACTGCTCAAAATGATGAGAAAGGTAAAGGCGGAGAAAAGATTTGTTTCAATTGTAGCAAGAAGAGACACATTGGCAATAATTACCATGTGCCCCTGATTACTTATTTTAAGTGCGGACAAGTAGGCTATCATGTTATTCACTGTGAGAAGTTGCAACACTTTCCACAAGACTAAAGCATTTGCCCACTCCTAGGAAGCACAATATTCATCGACAATAGGTGAATGGACATCCTCAATAAAGTGAAGGTACTGTTTGGATATTTCGGTTCCTTATTTGTATTTTGTCTGAACCTAGTAATTATGAGAACTTGTTCAAATGATGGGTTTTTTGTAACACCCCATCTCAATGTGGGTAGTTACACGCCGTAGGACCCACCGCGGGCGCCTACCAGGCAGACATCATACCCACTAAACGATAGAACAATACAAAAGCACCACAACACGACCAAGCAAATGTTCAATACCAAAACATGAGTAGGGCCGCGGCCTCAGACAAAACGAATAGGTTTTAATGCAATTCAACATAATCATCACACAACATATTACAACAACTTGAAATAAAACATTAAATATGAAAACCAACACAGACACTTCTAAATACTAACTCGAGCTCTCTAACATCCGATCTGCCCATCAGCTCCGTGTGCACCCCGTGTAGACTCCTGAATCAAGAGATAACCTGAAATGCATAAAACATTCCACCCCAACAAGGGGTTAGCAATAATCGCTAGTGCAAGTATAATATTACAATATTTTAATACACATGCATTTCCAATTTCTTATCAAATCCAAAAACAGTTCATTTCTCACGATATTCCGGAATATCCAAGATCAAGCATCAGTAAAAACATCGCTCGAAGGTAATTCTCGTGACAAGACCACCAGGCCAAGTCCCTATGTGCCTCGTCGAGCAATCCCCAGGTGAGAATACCGTCACCTCGAAGGTAACCCTCGCGCAAGGCCACCTGGCCAAGTCCTTGTGTGCCCCGTCGAGCAATCCCCAGGTGATAGTACCCCGAGGAACATCCTGACAACACACAAACATCACAATTTCATCATCGAAATGCATGCCATAAACTAGTGCAATAAAGTACTTGCCTGGATTTCTAACACACGAAGGAACGACGAACGAAGAAGGCTTCGGTCCCAATTATCTTCCAATTTCCGTTCTTAACAAAATATCGAGACTCAATCAACTACAACTCACTAGAAAACTAGGAATCATCATAAGTTTTACCCTTAGGAGCAATTATCGAACACTACAGAGGCATTGTAAATTATACTCGATCAACGAAGGAAAACTAGGAATCAATCCATAAAACTTCTAGGAATACATTAAAACATGATTATACAACTATAATCTATCATAAATTCGAAGCTACATCCATTGGAAAAATAAAATCCACCAAAACCCCCAAACTTCCCGAAATTAGGGTTCTAAGTAATATTACCTCGGATCTGACGGTGAAGGATGTTAGAAAGTTGATAAATCCTTGATAAGAGTTGAAAGGAGTTGATATCCAACAATATTCAGTCGAGATACTCGACTTCACAACCTTGGAATTGCCTAAGTCATCGGAGAAGAGAAAAGAAGATGAAAAATGACGAAAGTTGACTGCCCATATCCTTATATACTGACGCGCATTAGCGCATGCTAGTACATACAGTTAGCGTGCGCTAACTGGCTAACGCAGGTCAAGAAGATTCGGCCTGGTCCCATTAGCGTGCGCTAATTAATTCCACCGACATTACCTGAACTTTCTGTCCAACTCCATAAGGTTCTGCCCAAACCTAATAGCATACTCTACGAAAGAATTAACGTGTGCTACCAAGTCACATTAGTGCGCGCTATCGGCGGCTTAGCGTGCGCTACGTGTTCGTCTCCCAAGTCCAGAAACTTTCTGCCTCTATTGACCGGACAAAATAGCGTGCGTTACCATGCATTAACGTGCGCTAACAAACTATGTAGCGCGGGCTATCGTCCGGAGTAGTGTGCGCTACGTGTTCGATCCCGTCCGTAGCCCAGCACTCAAAAACCTTCTGTATCTACTGCCATGCCGAATTAAGCACGCTCTATATACCAAAATAGCGCACCCTAATCTACAACCTTAGCGTGCGCTAATTTGCCCAAACACAGTACATCTATCCCAACCAGCCAAAGCATTACACAATAATTCTCCACAGAAACGACAAAACGACAGAAACATTACACAACAGTTTTTCAACAAAAATGACAGAAACATTACACAATAGTTCTCGACATAAATGACAAAATGAAAATTACTAATAATTTCAGAAAAAAAACGTGTATATTACATTCTCTCCCTCTAATAAAAAGTTTCGTCCTAAAACTTAAGATGTAAAAAACTCCGGATACCTCGACCTCATACTGTCCTCGGTCTCCCATTTAGCTTCTTCCGTTCCATGTCTTGACCATTGTACCTTCACCAAAGGAATAGTTTTGCGTCTAAGCTGTTTCACTCGATGCTCCAAAATTTGAATCGGTTTCTCCTCAAAGGTGATGTCGGAACCTAATATAATTTCCCCAAAATCAATAATATGGCCAGGATCCGACACGTATTTCCTCAACTGTGAGACGTGAAACACATTATGCATGTGACTTAACAATGGCGGGAGACCTAAACGATAAGCGAGTTCACGAATTCGCTCCAAAACCTCAAATGGCCCAATATACCTTGGACTAAGTTTACCCTTTTTCTCGAAGCGATAAACTCCTCGAGTTGGAGATACTTTTAACATCACATGATCACCGACTTCGAACTCCAACGGACGACGTCGATTGTCGGCATACGACCTCTATCGGCTTTGGGCAGCTAAGAGTCTCTCACGGATTAAAATAGTCTTCTCTTTGGTTTCCACTAATATGTGCGGCTCCGTTCCGATCAATTCGGATGAATGATCCCAACACAGTGGTGATTTACATCTATGTCCATATAAAGCCTCAAACAGTGCCATCTTAATCGATGCATGTCAACTATTGTTATACGCAAAATTCAATTAGCGGCAAGTGTGATTCCCAATCATCCTTCTAGTTCAAAGCATATGCTGTTAGCATATCCTCGAGGGTCTAAATTGTTTGCTCGGATTGCCCATCGGTCTGAGGGTGGTATGATGTACTGACCCTCAACTCCGTTCCTAAAGCTCAGTGCATGGACTGCCAGAAATACGATACAAATCTACCATCTCGATCAGAAACAATGCTCTTAGGAATTCCATACAACCTCACGATCTCTGCAATGAATATACGATCCAGCTTCTCAGGTCCCAAATTATCCTTAATTCCGAAGAAATGGGCTGATATGGTTAGTCGATCTATGATAACTCAAATCATGTTCATCCCCGCTCGTGTCTTCGGCATATTTGTGACAAAACGCATCGTAATATCCTCTCATTTCCATTCTGGGATTGGGAGTGATTTTAGCAACCCTGCTGGTCGTTGATGTTCAATCTTGACTTGCTGGCATGACAAACATTTCGACACAAACTCCTTAACATCATTCTTCATATTACTCCACCAATAATTACTTCTCACATCCTTGTACATTTGCTTGTACCAGGGTAGAGAGAATACGGTGTAGTATGGGCTTCTCTCACTATAGCCTGTCTAAGCTCTACCTCCGATGGTACACAAATTCTGCCTCGAAATATCAAAACTCCATCATCCTGAATCAGAAATCCGGGAGCTCTTCCTCTAACTACATCCTCTCTTAGCTGGACTAGTAATGGATCCGCCAATTGTTTTGCTTTAATATCATCGACTAAGGATGAAGTGATTTCCAAAGTGCATAATTGGCCCTGAACTCTTTGAAGCCAAATCTATATATCCTGTCTGATGACGTCTCGATGGATCTCCGATTGAGACATAAGTATCTCCAGCATTTTAAGTGATATCGGCTTCCGACTCAGCGCGTCGGCTACCACATTAGCCTTTCCCGGATGATATCATATCTCAAGATCATAATCCTTGATCAACTATAGCCATTGGCGTTGTCTCATATTCAGCTCCTTCTGGCTATATATATACTTTAAACTCTTATGATCCGTGTAAATTTAACACGTAGAACCATAGAGGTAATGTATCCAAATCTTCAAAGCGAAAATGACTGCTGCTAACTCCAAGTCATGAGTAGGATAATTCATCTCATACGGTTTCAATTGTCGGGACGCATAAGATATCACCCTTCCTTTCTGCATTAAAACAACCCAAACCAATCCCTGAAGCATCACCATAAACTTCAAAATCATTGGTACCTTGAGGTAATGCTAACACTGGCGCCGAAGTTAATCGTCTCTTTAATTCATCATAGCTATTCTGCCTCTCGATACAATGTGGAGATGTTCGGCATGGTCTCCCTCGTTCCGTGAGTATATAAAAATGTCATAGATGAAAACGACCACGAACTTATCAAGATAATCAATAAAAACTTTTTTCATTAGTTGCATGAATACGGCCGGATAATTGGTCAACCCAAACGGCATAACCACAAACTCGTACTGGCCATATCGAGTATGAAAAGCGGTCTTCGGAATGTCGGAATCGCGAATCCTCAGCTGATAATACCCAGAGCGCAAATCAATCTTAGAGAAAACAGTGGCACCCTGAAGCTGATCGAACAAGTCATCTATATGAGGGAATGGATACTTGTTCTTGATGGTCAGCTTATTCAATTCCCGATAATAAATACACAGACGAAATGATCCATCCTTCTTCTTAACAAAAAGAGCTGGTGCACCCCAAGGTGAAGCACTCAGACGAATATATCCTTTATTAGAGAGTTCACTCAACTGTTTCTTTAGTTCCAACATCTCGGCAGGTGCCATACGATATGGCGCACGAAATACATGAGCTGCACTCAGCTCAAGATCAATGAGAAATTTTATATCCCTAAATGGAGGTAATCCCGGAAGATCATTCGGAAGCACATCAGGATACTCATTCACACTAGCAATCCTGCCTGAACTACCCAGTTTATGGCCTACAAAAGTATGTTCGACACCATCTTCGGCTACTATTAAAATAGTTCGTGTCCGATAGTTCATAATAGCACCTTGCCGACTCAACCAATCATCTCCGAGGATCACATATTCTCCCTTCAGATCTACCACAATGAGGTCTCAAGGCCAATCCCTATTCCCAATATAAACAAGACAATCCTTAACCTATCGGTTACCAGTCAAATGCTCCCCAATAGGAGTACCCACTACAAACGGTTCACACTCAATCAAACAATAAAGACCCAAACATTTCACACAATAAAGAGAAATAAATAATTGAGTAGCTCCTGAATCAAATAGTACTGAAATAGGTTGAGAAAGTATCTGCGTAGTACCTGCAGCTATTGGAGCCTCTGGATCGTCTGCACGTGTCATTTGGTACACTCAAGGCTATACCAAACCTATACTCGATGCAGCTTGACGATCCGCTCGACCTCGGCCTCTACCTCGTCCTAAAGTCTGCTGTGGCTGACTAGCTGTAGCCCTCAGGTTCACACTTGGAGCTGGTGCTGAACTCTGAGGTTTGGCGAACCTGGTGGCAGCCTCACAATAAGCAGCCCGGTGACCAGTCTGTCCGCACGTAAAACAAGTCACAGGAGGAAGTGGACACTCTCGGAATAGATGGCATGCTTGATTACAATTAAAACATTGTCCTCTACCCACCCTAGCAAATCAGATGCACCGGCAAAATGGGTAGGTTGCATCTTCATCACTTCTTGGAGCCACTTACTAGCCCCAACAATCTCATCTGCCGGTTGAACATGGTGCCCGACCTGATTTAACTGAACTAGTTGTGCTGCTACTTGCTGAAGTATATCAGCTATGTCGGCATTCACATTAGGACTTGCTGACGGTTCTTGATTAACAGAGGGATCTGGCTGACCGCCAGATTTCAAAGGGTCGGTGTTTGTCACCATACGGGATGCCGAGTCAAATACGGCATTAGAAGGTGTAATAGATTCATTAGCGGTACCACGTCGACGGCCTCTGCCGCATCCACATCCGCCACGATCTCCTAACATGCTGGAGAGAGAAAATAATCGAGATTATTAGAATAGTTCATACATCCAAGGAATTCAAAGTTTTCCCATCATGAAAGCAATAAAACGCAAGAAGGGTTCAAGAAGTATTACTACCACGGGTCGCATGGTTCGACGACAGCACACGATGTTAAGCTCGGTCAGTATACACGACTCTTAGGACATAACAGACCCAATAACCAATGGCCTAGGTGTTCCCGAACCTAGGCTCTAATACCATAGATGTAACACCCCAATCTCAATGCGGGTAGTTACATGCCGTAGGACCCACCGCGGGCCTACCAGACTGACATCATACCCACTAAACGACAGAACAATACAAAAACACCATAACACGACCAAGCAAATGTTGAATACCAAAACATGAGTTGGGCCACGTCTTCGGCCAAAACGAGTAGGTTTTAATGCAATTCAACATAATCATCAAACAACATATTACAACAACTTGAAATGTAACATTAAATATGAAAAACTACACAGACACTTCCAAATACTGTCTCGAGCTCTCTAACATCCGATCTGTCCTTCAGCTCCGTGTGCACCCCGTGTAGACTCCTGAATCAAGAGATCACCTTAAATGCATAAAACATTCCTGTAGGTCACAAGTCGTCCAGGTACAAGTCTAGAAGGGGGGGGGGGGGTGAATAGACTTGTAGAAACTCTTAAACTCTTTTTCACAAAGAGTGAGTTTCTTCAGCTGATAGGTAAACAAATGACTTGGAGTCGTTTGTTCTTTAATATATGCGGAAGTCAGCTGATGACGAATAGAAAGCAACTAATGAAACACTTAACAATCAATGCAGCAGTTAAAGTATGATGCAATAAAACAGTAAAGAACGCAGGCGATTTATAGTGGTCTCAGAGGTGGGGTAATCCTCTACTAATCCACTTTTCTCCAACCAGTTGGAGATGAATTCACTATAATTCTCAACCAGTGATAAATATTACAGTGATTCAAACACAACTACAACAGCTTCCAACCAGTGGAAATTCATGTCGTTGTACCACACTTGACTGCCTTGCACCTCTTGATCCTCGATCTTCGGATGCCTTTACAGTGTATAACTTCAACCAGTGAAGTACCCCGAACTCAGGATTATAGACAAGAGTTTTTGTCATCTCCAACTAAGAGCTTCTTTAAGTATGAACTTTTAGACCCGCTCTTTTCACGATGCTATAGATTGCTTTTTGATTGCTTGAATGCTTTGATCGCTTGAAAATATGTTCGCACCGGTAATTGCTCAGTTTCAAATCTTCGGATATATATAGGTCACGATCTCTGAGCTTTTTCCTTGTAGCCGTTGCAAATCTTTTGAACAAATCCGTCCGTTGGAGAGAGACTTCTTTGTTTAATCTTTCTGAACGTTGCAAGGCTGGATTCCCATTATTTTATTCTATCTTCCGACCGTTGTGAAGACTCTGCATGTGATGCGCCGAATCTTTTGATTATAAAACGATTAAGGTCTTCAAGGTGGGTCTGGATAGCTTTTTTAATTCATATCTCTTGCGGGAATCACTCCAATTTGTCTCTTCACGTTGCATGTGACTTTCCGTAATACTTGACTTTTCAACGCATGACGTGGACTTGGAGTACTCGGCTGACTTTGACTAGGCTGAAGAGCAGCTAACATCTCTGCAGTCTGGACCTCTGATGTTGACTTATCTGATCAGGTGACTTTCCTGAGGTACCTTGGCTGCAGTCTGGTCAAACTTCTCTGATAAATTGTGTTGACCAGAACTACTCTGACTCGACTCGACTGATCCTCTCTAATGGACTTAGCTGTACTCAGTACTTAGCCGATTTTAGCCTAACTAATTTTTTTGGCCTACAGAAGATACTCATTTGGTTCTTCTTTACATTTTGCCAAGTTTTATACTTAACATATTTTGGACTATGGAAGATACTCATTTGGTTCTTCCTTATATTTTGCCAAGTAATAAACATTTGATTTTATATTAATGACATCATCAAAATCTAACAAGTATTCCTAACAAATTCTCCCTATTTTGATGATGGCAAAATTTTAAACAAGTAATCAAATGATCAAGTCTGCACTTAAGTGCAAGACACAAACTGAAATCAGTCTAATATTGAGACAACTGGAAATTGTCATTCAACAGACTGTTATAAAACTTTCTGACTTGATTATGATTGAAATTTACAAGAAAGTTTTTACAGGTACAGAAATAAAATTACAAGTACAAAGAAATAAAGTCATATGCCTCTTCCTCTGCCTCTTCGAATAGGCTGTTTGGCAGGTCTGAAGGGTTTAGCTCCAATTGGTCTTATCTTGACTGGAGCAAGACCGTACTTTCTTCTTACGACTAGAGCAGCAAAGCCTTGGTCTTCTTTTGAAGAGAATTTGTGCTCTTCACATAGCTTCCTAATTTCTCTTTGAAGCTCTAGCTTATTAAGCTCATTGTCCAAACGGGTTGGCGCTTCCTCTGCTCTGAATGAAGGAATCATAGGATAAGCATTTAGATCCTTAGCATGCTTCTTCAGAATAGCCCAGAGTTTTGGATGAGCTGTTTCCATGAAATTGATGAAGATCTGTTGTGGGGAGAGATTATCATCCTGGAGTATTTCCCAGATGTAGTAGTCTCTGATGAATTTCTTCTTTACAGATCCCCACATGGGCAGAGCTTCATATGGTATAAAATCCTCAACATACCACAGCTCCTTTCCTTCCCATTCTGGAGTAGGCCCAAAACCTCCTCTAGTCCTCATTTTCTTGCCTTCAGGCTGGTCAGCCTGGTCTGGATCTGATCCTCCCTTCCTTTTCAGGCTTGATGGTCCTTCAATTTGAAGAACATCTTGCCTCTTCTTTGTTCTTATCTCTGCCCTTATCTCTCCTTGATTACTTCCTTCCCCCTGAACTCTCTCTTCCCCCTTTTTGCCAGCATCAACTAGGGTAGTTAATTGCTGCTCCATTCTGCTCATCCAATCAGACAAGCCAAATGGCATTCTGTTGTTGGTAGGGGGAGGGGGCTGAGGAATCTCTCTCTGCAGCAAAGTGTCGATCTTTGCATTGATTGAATGAAGGTCAGGAGTGACCTGAGACGCCAGCATCTCTCCAATTGTATCTTTGACTATCTGCCAGATCAGCTCAGTCATGGCAGGTGATATCTGAACTGATGGAGAGTGCTCTCCTGAGCCTTCTGCAAAAGAACCACTGGACTGCAAGCTTCTGTCTGCAGCTGGTACTCCAGATGGGGTCTTCTCTTGGGTCCCTGATCTGGAGTCTTCAGCTAACTCTGCGTCTAAGATGGTGTACCGGGCAGGTACCACAGTCCTATCTGCAGCCTCTTGAGACGGCTCTGGCTCTGGCTCCTTTTCTCCTTCTACCTTCTCTTCCTCTTTTTCCTCATCCTTTTCTTTTTCATTCTCTTTTTCAGCTCATTCATCTCCTCCATCATCATCATCATTATCATCATTGTCATCATCCTTGTCATCATCCTTCCCATCCTTTTCTCTTTCATCATCATTCTCCTTTTCATCATTATCATCATCATCATCATCCTTCTCACCTTCATCTTGTTCTACTTCTTCTCCTTCTTCTTCTTCTTCTTCTTCATTCAATTCTTCTGTCTTTTCTACTTCATCAGGTTGATTTTCAACTAAGATCTTTTCTTCCTCTCTGCTCTCCTCCTGCTCTTCTTCTTCATCATCCAAAACAACAACTTCTTTATTTTCTTCTCCATCTACCTCCTCAATTCTAATTTCCTTTTCAACTACCTCCTCAACAACCTTCTCATAAGATCCGTCAAAAATACTAAGCATAATACAGTGGATGAACTGGTCCATGTTGGTTTTAAAATTGGACATGAACCAGTCCTCTTGGAGGATCAAAATTGTGTCTGAAGTTTTACAAAAGTCTATCAGCACATCCTCCGTGGCTTGGGGATAGTCCCAACCACAAGTGTCAATAAAAGATTGAAGTTTGACAAAGGATAAGGATTTCAAAAATTTCCATTCTTCAAAAATTTCAAAGAACGATTGTTTTAAAGCTAGAGGTTTAACAAGTTGTAGTTGTTCGATGGATAGATTGAAGGTATTATTTTCTAAGGGGTTAAAGATATAGTTGGCTTCAGGGATAGAGATTATTAGACCTGCTTCTTCTTCCTCGGAGATGTAGGCTGGGGGGGTGAGAACAGCCACAATCCGAGTCTCGTGGGTGCCCGGGGCAGGCTGGTCTTCCAGATGAGTTGGTGATCTGGCTGATGGGCTGGCAAGGTGATCAGACTGCTCTTCCTCACTAAATTGTAGTTTCCTTGGCCTATTGGGAGAGGGTTCTGGTGATGACTGCAAGATAGAAGGTCCTTCAGGGGCTGGTCCCCTTCTCTTAAATCTGACTGCAATGGGAGTGTCGTCGGACTCGGTGTCTGACTCGACTGCAGTTGGGATGTCAGCTGCAGGTCGATCCAACTCTCCTGATGAATAATATCTCGGATATGGCCTTGAGTCAGGTAGGTCCTTCAGCATCTGGGCTGCTCTCTTTGCGCCTCCCAATTTTCTCAGCTTCTCGTGGTCTATATGACCAAGTCTTTTGTTGGGATGAAAGGGGTCAGTGCTTCCCTTCGTCATGCCTGTCTTCTCCAGCATCCAACTCAGCTGCGTTCCAAACGCCAGCTTTGTCTTAAATCTCTTCTCATCATCAAGCCATTCGGCTTTGTTGACCTCTCGCACGAGTTGCCTGAATATGTAATCTGCCCAGTCAATTTCTTCTTCCTGAATTAGTGCTCCCGGCACCATAAATTTCGCCGACGACAATTGATCATAACTGCCGGCCATCCCCATGATTATTTTGTTGGTTATGTCCAACGCAAAACGATAAACTTTCTTAAGCTCACTCCTCTTGGCAGTTAGTTTCAGCTTTTCGGGCACATTCTTGTCCTTAATTGTCTTCCAGATTTCGGCAGAAGACTGTTTGAGCGCTTCGACGGCTATGCCGCGGTGCTTCATACCGAAAACAGTACGGATCGACTCTCGAGATATGTCGACCTGATTTCCTCCGACTGTGCTCCGAATTCCGTCTTGAATTATACAGGCGTCGCGATAGAACGCGATAACATCCTCCTTGTACAGGTGTTGAGGGTTGATGTCAAGGAATGGGTAGATCCCATTGAGCTTCATCGCGCGGATTAGGTTATACACATCGTAATCCTCCAGATTAGCTTCCAATAAGCCTTCAAAATCGACAACCAGCGAGAAAATAACCTGGTCCTTGACCGCCTTCAGGTTGACGCCTTCGAAGTAGGATTCCATTTCTGCAAATAAAAGATTTTAGTGTATTTGGTGTTCAAGGAATTTTTGCTCTGAAAAATCTAGGGTTCCTGGTAAGCGTAAAAGGTAAAGTAACTGGTTTTCTTTCCTTATAAAGAAGATGAAAAGACGCATGGATTAATTTATAATATATTTGAAACAGTGGTATGCCTTTTGATATTCTTTTGAATTTCAAATTTGAATCGGTAGTCCATTTTAAAATTTGACGGTTGATTTTGATTGGCCACCGTGGAGGTCGATTTAATAAGCGATTGACGCGTGTATTAAAATTGCCACTTGGCTTAGAAAAATGTATATTTAAATGCCATTTGTTAACCAACATTAATATAATAATATTATAAATATGGCAAATAATAATTAAATATTCAGAGGTCAGTTTAGAAAACTTAGCTGGTCTGATTTGTTGACTGTTTGACCGCTATGTATCAGGTGAGTTGACTTCTCGCCTGATATTCTGATCAGTTAGGTTGCTTTGTTCGTCCTGCGTCTTCTTACCTGCATCAGCTAGGATCTTATTCTTCAGCTGGGGTCCGTCCTTCCTCTGAAATGCTTCAGCTTGCTTCAGTACTAGATTCCCAATCTAGTAATCCAAGATCTCTGCTCAGCTCCAAAACTCTTTCTTCTGGTAGTCTGTGCTGACTCTCTCAACTCTAACCCTTTTGTTAAGCACATGGTCTCTGATGAAGTGGTGCTTAACATCAATTTGCTTCGTCCTTGAGTGCAAAACCGGATTGTTGGTTATTGCAATAGCACTATTGTTGTCACACCAGATAGGAACTTCATTGGCAATAATATTATAGTCCCTTAGCTGCTGTCTAATTCATAAGATTTGTGCACAACAGCTACCTGCAGCTAGGTATTCTGACTCTGTGGTGGAGATAGAGTTAGACACCTGCGTCTTGCTAAACCAGGATATCAGTCTGGTTCTTAGGAATTGACACGTTCCACTAGTGCTCTTCCTGTTGATTTTGCATCCTGCGAAATCCGCATCTGAGTATCCTGATAGCTCGAAATTATCATCCTTGGGATACCATAGTCCAACATTGATTGTAGACTTAAGGTATTTTATTATCCTCTTGGCTGCATCTAGGCGTTATTGCTTTGGCTTGGACTAGAATCGTGCACAAACTCCTACGGCATAGGATATGTCTGGCCTGCTTGCAGTGAGGTACAGAAGAGATCCAATGAGTCCTCTGTAGTGGGTTGAGTCCACTGATATGCCTGCCTCGTCTGCATCCAGGTGAGTACTAGTGCTCATAGGAATTCTTGCTGGCTTGGCTGATTCCATTCCATATCTCTTGATCAGATCTTTGGTATACTTAGCTTGGTTGATGAAAATTCCTTTTTCCATCTGCTTAACTTGTAGTCCAAGAAAGAAGTTAAGCTTTCCCATCATACTCATCTCAAATTCTCCTTGCATGAGATTGGAGAATTTCTCGCATAGCTCTGGATTAGTTGATCCGAATATGATGTCATCCACATATATCTGGACTATTAATATGTGGTCTTCGTGCTCCACTCTGAATAGGGTTTTGTCCACTTTCCCTTTGCAAAAACCATTTTTCTCAAGAAACACAAACAATGTTTCATACCACGCTCTAGGTGCTTGCTTAAGTCCATAGAGAGCCTTTAACAACTTATAGACTTTGTCTCCTTTGACAAAACCTGGGGGTTGCTCTACATAGACTTCTTCTTCTAGGATTCCATTTAGAAAAGCACTCTTTACATCCATCTGATATACTTCAAAGTCCTTGAATGCAGCATATGCGAGGAACAGTCTGATGGCCTCTAATCTTGCAACAGGTGCATAGGTCTCATCAAAATCTATTCCTTCACACTGTGCATACCCTTTTGCTACAAGTCTGGCCTTATTCCTAACAACAGCTCCGTCTTCATCACTCTTATTTTTGTACACCCATTTGGTGCCAATAACTTTCTTGTGATCAGGTCTGTCTGTTAGTTCCCAAACTTTGTTTCTCTCCATCTGCTCCAATTCCTCTTGCATGGCATTTATCCAAGAGTAATCTTCTAAGGCTTGTTCTGTAGTTTTAGGTTCTATTTGTGACATAAAGCATGAGAACATAGCCATTCCTACTGGTAGGTTTGACTGTCTTGTCTTAACTCCATCAGTCAACTTTCCGATGATTTGCTGAATTGGGTGATCTTTGAGCCACTTGGGGATGTCGTCCTCTTCTGGGTTTGTTCCCCCTATTTGATTGCCTTGGTGGTTATCTGCATCAGCTGGGTTCTGGTCTACAACTGGATCAGCTACCGTCTTGTCATCTGCAGGTTGGTTCTGATATGCAGACGAGTCTTTGTCAGCTACAGCTGGGTCTTCATCAGCGGCAACTGGATCAGATAGGTTTGATGATCCTGTCTGATCTGCAGTTTGTTCTTCAGCAGCTGCAGTTGGGTCATCAGGCTGGTCTGCAGGTGAGTCCACCATTCCAGTGTCATGTACAATGACTTCTTCAAGGGTCGCTGATTTGAGCTTGTTCTCAATTAGCTCAACTTGCTTCCTGTACTCAATGGTAGATTCATCAAAAACAACATGGGGTGTTTCCTCCACAACTAAGGTTCTTTTATTAAAAACTCTATATGCCTTGCTTCTTTGAGAATATCCCATAAAGAGACCGTCATCAGTTTTAGCATCAAAGACATTTAGTTGTGTTTTACCGTTGTTGTGGATGAAACACTTACAACCAAAAACGTGAAAGTAAGCAACAGTAGGAGTTCTTTTATTCCAAACCTCATAGGAAGTTTTGCCATGTCTCCCTACTATCATACTCATTGCAGGTGTGACAGCCGTGTTCACTTGACCCGAACCTTTTAAGCAGTCCGCTTCGCAATCATGGACCTTGCCGCTTCCTTCGTGGTTCTGTTTCTTCTTTCAAAGAACACCATTCTCACGGGCGTCACTGGCCGCAGAGCTCATGCTGGATCCCATTCTGATCGCTGTAATCAGTTATCGCCTTGTTGAGAAACTCTCCTCCTCTATCTGATCTGATCTTGATGATGGATAGGGATTTCTCATTCTGGATACTTCTCAGCAGCTCAGGTAGCTTGGTCAAGGTTTCACTTTTCTTATATAGGAAGATAATCCAAGTGTACCTTGACTAATCATCTACTATTACAAGCGCATGCTTTCGGCCGCTCAGTGTCCTTGGCTTGATAGGACCAAATAGATCCATATGGAGTAGATCTAAGATCCTTGTTGTGAAAGTTGTAGGCTGGACTGGCTTGAACGATGCTCTGGTCTGCTTTCCTTTCTGACATGCATCACAAAGCGCTTCCTTCTTGAATGTTTCATTTGGAAGTCCTCTGACCAGCTTCTGAGAACTGATCTTATTGATGGCTTTGAAGTTCAGGTGACATAGTCTTTTGTGCCACAGCCATCCGTTCTCAGCTACTGTCTTGGATAGAAAACAGGAGTTAGGTGTTCCTGTGTTCCAATCAATCATATATACATCTCTCCTTCTGAAACCTTGTAGCTTTACTTCTCCAGATAAGATGTCTATCACCATACATTTCCAGATGGTGAAGACTACTAGGTTCTTCTCGTCACGTAATCGGCTTATGCTCGGGAGGTTGTACTTGAGCCCTTTGACATAATGAACTTTGGATATCACAATATTTCCTGGTGCCTCTCCAAAGCCTTTTGTTTGTCCTCTAGAGCTATCTCCAAAGGTTACATCGGGACCTCTTTCTTTGGTGTATTTGGACAGCATCTTCTTGTTCCCGGTCATATGCCTCGAGCATCCAGAATCTACGAACCATTCTTCACCTCCAAAATTTGAGCTTGTGGAGATGTGGTTGTAGTCCTTCCACCTTTTCTGCAATCAGACAAGCAGAGATTTAGGTACCCAAATCTGTGTGGGTCCTTTGGGATTAGCTGGTTTCCTGGAGAATTGATTTCTCCTTGGATTGTGAAAGTAGTTATTATTGTTATAACCCTCATAAGGTGTGTAAGTTCGAGGTCTGAATCTCCTGTTGGGATTGTATACTGGATATTCCTCAAAATTTTGATAGTGTGGGCCATGTCTAAATCTTGGCTGAGACCATTTATTGAATCTTTGAGGTCTCCACACTTGTTCATTTTGTAAATTGAATAACCTTGTGGTTTCCATCTGCCCCTCCCATTATGAAATCTATTTTTAGGGAGTTGTTGGTAATAGTGGGCATGTTGTCTGGGCTGCTGCTTTTGCCTGGGCCATTGCCTAGTCGCCTGTCTAGGTGGCTGCCTTGTGTAACCTGACTGCAGCCTAGACATGTGACTTGGCTGTTGCCTGTTTTTAAATATCGGTTTATATGTAGGCTCAACAGTCGAGACAATTGTTTCTCCCTTGATAAACTTTCTTTTAGAACTAGAGGGAGTGTGAGGATCATATCCAAGGCCTGATTTGGAATATAGTGGCCTTTTATTGGTACACAATTCTTCCAGGGTTGAAGACGCCTTCAGGGAGGTTATTTCCTGCGCCTGAGTCTTATTTACCTGTGTCAGCTTAGTAAACTCAGCTTTGGCATGAGCAAGTGCAGCTGATTTTTCTTTAAGTAAAATGGTTAGTCTGTTTATCTCAGCTGTATTAACATCAGCCTGGTTTTTAAAGTCAGTTGCAGTTATCTCAACCTTATTCAGATCTAGGCTGAGTTTTTCGAAATCATTTTTCAGCTGCCTATTCTCATCTTGCAGTGAGTCTTCTCTCTTGATCTGATTTGGTGTGCAGATTTGAGTGTTTCAAAATCTTTAAATAACTGATTTACCGATTCGTGTAGATCCATATCTTGTGACATGGCTGAGCTATTATTTGAACCGGTGGGTTTAGAAGTTACCTCTTCATCAGCTAGGTTTGCCATCAGGCAGTCATACTCTTCATCTTCCTCAGAAAAGAATACGCTGCTTGATTCGACATGCTCCTGGTCTTCTCCGATGAGGGCCTTTCTTCTATCTTCTTTTCTGCCCACCTCCTTCTTGGTTTCGTCCTTCTTGAGCTCAGGACAGTCCATTTGGATGTGTCCGGTCTTATGACAGTTGTAGCACTCTACTTTCCAGCTTCCAGCCTTCTGGTTCCTTCTTGGATTCTCCTTATAATTTTTCTTGTATTTCGAGTAGTTCTTTCTAAAGTTGCTGAACCTTTGCATTATAAACGCCATTTCTTCCTCAAAATCTAGTGGATTTGGAGGCTTTACATCAGATAGGCTCTTGGCAGGGGACTCGGCTGCAAATGCGATTCCTTTCTCTGCAGGCTCAGTTGAGGATGAACTTGGAAGCTCGAACTCATAAGCCTTCAGATCAGAAAACAGCTCTTGGATTTTTATCTTATTCAGGTCCTTGGACTCTCTGATGGCCACGACCTTCATGCTCCATTCAGGGTTGAGAGATCTGAGAACCTTCAGTGCCATTTCCCTATTGCCATAGGTTTTGCTGAGGGAGTTGATCTCATTAATAATCTCAGTGAACCTTGTGTCCACTTGATCTATGGATTCGCCGTTCTTCATTTTGAAATTGTCAAACTTTTGAATGGCGATTGACAATTTATTTTCTTTGATTAGCTCCGTTCCCTCACACATTAAAGCTAATGTGTCCCATATTTCCTTGGCATTCTTGCAGTTCTTGATCTTGACCATGGTGGATTTGTCAAGAGTCTGATATAATACATCTCTGGCCCGGTTATCAAGATTGGCCAGCTTTCTCTCTTCGGGAATCAGCTCTGTCCTCTTCTTAGGAATCTTCTCTGGCTTCCCTGCTGCGATCTCCTCTGCTGTGTTGTCCTTCTCGAAGATGAATGGACCATCCTCTATGATGCACCACATGTCGTCATGAATCGAAGATAAGTGTGCCTGCATCCTTATCTTCCACAGATCATACTCGTCAACTGAAAACACAGGGAGTCTAGAATGCATGTGTTCCATTATAAAATGAGAGTGAAGATATATATCTGATATAGATCTGGTTTTTGAAATAAATGAACCAACCTCTCCGATACCACTTGTAGGTCACAAGTCGTCCATGTACAAGTCTAGGGGGGGTGAATAGACTTGTAGAAACTCTTAAACTCTTTTTCACGAAGAGTGAGTTTCTTCAGCTGATAGGTAAACAAATGACTTGGAGTCATTTGATCTTTAATATATGCGGAAGTCAGCTGATGACGAATAGAAAGCAACTAATGAAACACTTAACAATGAATGCAGCAGTTAAAGTATGATGCAATAAAACAGTAAAGAACGCATGCGATTTATAGTGGTCTCAGAGGTGGGGTAATCCTCTACTAATCCACTTTTCTCCAAACCAGTTGGAGATGAATTCACTATAATTCTCAACCAGTGATAAATATTACAGTGATTCAAACACAACTACAACAGCTTCCAACCAGTGGAAATTCGTGCCGTTGTACCACACTTGACTGCCTTGCACCTCTTGATCCTCGATCTTCGGATGCCCTTACAGTCTCTAACTTCAACCAGTGAAGTACCCCGAACTCAGGATTATAGACAAGAGTTTTTGTCTTCTCCAACTAAGAGCTTCTTTAAGTATGAACTTTTAGACCCGCTCTTTTGACGATGCTATAGATTGCTTTTTGATTGCTTGAATGCTTTGATCGCTTGAAAATATGTTCGCACTGGTAATTGCTCAGTTTCAAATCTTCGGATATATATAGGTCACGATCTCTGAGCTTTTTCCTTGTAGCCGTTGCAAATCTTTTGAACAAATCCGTCCGTTGGAGAGAGACTTCGTTGTTTAATATTTCTGAACGTTGCAAGGCTGGATTCCCATTATTTTATTCTATCTTCCGACCGTTGTGAAGACTCTGCATGTGATGTGCCGAATCTTTTGATTATAAAACGATTAAGGTCTTCAAGGTGGGTCTGGATAGCTTTTTTAATTCATATCTCTTGCGGGAATCACTCCAATTTGTCTCTTCACGTTGCATGTGACTTTCCGTAATACTTGACTTTTCAACGCATGCTGACGTGGACTTGGAGTACTTGGCTGACTTTGACTAGGCTGAAGAGCAGCTAACATCTCTACAGTCTGGACCTCTGATGTTGACTTATCTGATCAGGTGACTTGCCTGAGGTACCTTGGCTGCAGTCTGGTCAAACTTCTCTGATAAATTGTGTTGACCAGAACTACTCTGACTCGACTCGACTGATCCTCTCTGATGGACTTAGCTGTACTCAGTACTTAGCCAATTTTAGCCTAACTAATTTTTTTGGCCTACAGAAGATACTCATTTGGTTCTTCTTTACATTTTGCCAAGTTTTATACTTAACATATTTTGGCCTATGGAAGATACTCATTTGGTTCTTCCTTACATTTTGCCAAGTAATAAACATTTGATTTTATATTAATGACATCATCACAATCTAACAAGTATTCCTAAAAATTCCACCCTAACAAGGGGTTAGCAATAATCACAAGTGCAAGTACAATATTACATTATTTTAATACAGAGGCATTTCCAATTTCTTATCAAATCCAAAAACAGTTCATTTCTCACGATATTCCAGAATATCCAATATCAATCATCAGTAAAAACATCATTCGAAGGTAATTCTCGTGTCAAGACCACCCATCCAAGTCCCTGTGTGCCCTGTCGAGCAATCCCCATGTGAGAATACCGCCACCTCGAAGGTAACCCTCGTGCAAGGCCACCCGACCAAGTCCCTATATGCCCCATCGAGCAATCCCCAGGTGAGAGTACCCCTAGAACATCCTCACAACACACAAACATCACAATTTCATGACCGAAATGCATGCCATAAACTAGTGCAATAAAGCACTTGCCTGTATTTCTAACACGCGAAGGAATGACGAACGAAAAAGGCTTCGGTCCGGACTATCTTCAAATTTCCGTTCCTAACAAAATATCGAGACTCAATCAACTACAACTCACTGGAATACTAAGAATCATCCTAAGTTCTACCCTTAGGAGAAATTATCGAACACGACGGAGTCATTCTAAATTATACTTGATCAACGAAGGAAAACTCGGAATCAATCCATAAAACTTCGAGGAATGCATGAAAACATGATTATACAACTATAGTCTATCATCAATTCGAAGCTACATCCATTGGAAAAACAAAATCCACCAAAACCCCTAAACTTCCCAAAATTAGGGTTCCAAGGAATATTACCTCGGATCTGACGGTGAAGGATGTTAGAAATTTGATAAATCCTTATTAGGAGTTGAAAGGAGCTGATAATATCCAACAATATTCAGTCAAGATCCTCGACTTCACAACCTTGGAATTGCCTAGGTCGTTGGAGAAGAGAAGAAGATGAAAAATGATGAAAGTTGACTGCTCAAGTCCTTATATACTGACGCGCATTAGCGCGCGCTAGTGTATATGGTTAGCATGCGCTAACTGGCTAACGCAGGTCCAAAAGCTTCGGTTTGGTCCCATTAGCGTGCGCTATTTTATGAGTTAGCATGCGCTAATTAATTCCACCGACATTACCTGAACTTTCTGTCCAACTCCAGAAGGTTCTGCCCAAACCTAATAGCGTACTCTATGGAAGAATTAATGTGCGCTACCTGTTTGATCCCGTCCGGAGCCCAACACTCAAAAACCTTCTGTATCTGCTGCCATGCCGAATTAGCGCGCGTTATAAACATTTTTAGCATGCTCTATATACCAAAACAGGGTACGCTAATCTACAACCTTAGCGTGCACTAATTTGCCCAAATGCAGTACAGCTATCCGAACCAGCCGAAACATTACACAACATTTATCCACAGAAATGACAGAACAACAGAAACATTATACGGAAGTTTTTCACAAAAACGATAGAAACATTACACAATAGTTCTTGACATAAACGACAAAATGAAAATTACTAGTAATATCAGAAAAAAAACGTGTATATTACATTTTCTTCCTCTAATAAAAAGTTTCATCCCGAAGCTTAAGATGTAAGCAACTCCGGATACCTCGACCTCATACTATCCTTAGTTTCCTATTTAGGGTCTTCCTTTCCATGTCTTGACCATTGTACCTTCACCAAAGGAATAGTTTTGCGTCTAAGCTGTTTCACTCAATGCTACAAAATTTGAATCAGTTGCTCCTCAAAGAATATGTCGGGACCTAATTCAATTTCCCGAAAATCAATAATATGGCTAGGATCTGACATGTATTTCCTCAAATGTGAGACGTGAAACACATTATGCACGTGACTTAATGATGGTGGGAGACCTAAACGATAAGCGAGCTCACCAATTTGCTCCAAAATCTCAAATAACCCAATATACCTCGGACTAAGTTTACCCTTCTTCTTGAAGCGATAAACTCCTTGAGTTGGAGATACTTTTAACATCACATGATTGCCGACTTCGAACTCCAATGGACGACGTCGATTGTAGGCATATGACTTCTGTCGGCTTTGGGCAGCTAAGAGTCTCTCACGGATTAAAATAATCTTTCCTCTGGTTTCCACTAACATGTCCGGCTCCGTTCAGATCAATTTGGACGAATCATCCCAACATAGTGGTGATTTACATCTACGTCCATATAAAGCCTCAAACGGTGCCATCTTAATCGATGCATGCTAACTATTGTTATTAGCAAATTCAATTAGCGGCAAGTGTGATTCCCAATCACCCTTCCAGTTCAAAGCACATGCTCTTAGCATATCCTCAAGGGTATGAATTGTCCGCTTGGATTGCCTATCGGTCTGAGGGTGGTATGATGTACTAAGCCTCAACTCCGTTCCTAAAGCTCGATGCACAGACTGCCAGAAATGCGATACAAATCTGCTGTCTCGATTAGAAATAATGCTTTTAGGAATTCCATGCAACCTCACGATCTGTGCCATGAATATACGATCCAGTTTCTCAGGTCCCCAGTTATCCTTAATTCCCAAGAAATGAGCTGATTTGGTTAGTCGATCGACGATAACCCAAATCATGTTCATCCACACTCTTCTCTTCGGCATATTAGTGACAAAATCCATCGTAATATACTCCAATTTCTGGAATTGGGAGTGATTTTAGCAACCGTGCTGGTCGTTGATGTTCAATCTTGACTTGCTGGCATGTCAAATATTTCGACATAAACTCCTTAACATCATTCTTCATATTACTCCACCAATAATTACTTCTCACATCCTTGTACATTTTGCTTGTACCAGGGTGGAGAGAATACGGTGTAGTATGAGCTTCTCTCAGTATGGCCTGTCTAAGCTCTGCCTCTGACGGTACACAAAGTCTGCCGCGAAATCTCAAAACTCCATCATCATGAATAAAAAATCCAGAAGCTCTTCCTCTAACTACATCCTCTCTTAGCTAGACTAGTAACGGATCCTCCAATTATTTCGCTTTAATATCATCGACCAAGGATGAAGTGATTTCCAAAGTGCATAATTGGCCCTGAACTCTTTGAAGCCAAATCTCTATATCCTTCCTGATGATGTCCCGACGGATCTCCGATTGAGACGTAAGTATCACCAACATTTTAAGTGATATTGGCTTCCGAATCAGCGCGTCGTCTACCACATTAGCCTTTACCGGATGATATAATATCTCAATATCATAATCCTTGATCAAATCTAGCCATCAGCGTTGTCTCATATTCATCTCCTTCTGGCTAAATATATACTTTAAACTCTTATGATCTGTGTAAATTTTACACGTAGAACCATAGAGGTAATGTCTCCAAATCTTCAGAGCAAAAATGACTGCTGCTAACTCCAAATCATGAGTAGGGTAATTCATCTCATACGGTTTCAATTGTCGGGAGACATAATATATCACCCTTCCTTTCTGCATTAAAACACAACCCAAACCAATCCCTGAAGCATCACTACAAACTTCAAAATCACTGGTACCTTGAGGTAATGCTAACACTGGCGTCGAAGTTAACCATATCTTCAATTCATCAAAGCTATTTTGCCTCTCGATTTTGTATTCGAACTTATGGGATTTCTGGAGCAACTGAGTAACTGGTCGAGCGATCTTCGAAAATCCCTCGACAAACCTACGGTAATACCCAACAAGTCCCAAGAAACTCCGTGTCTCTTTCACACTCTTGGGCGGCTCCCACTCAAGAATTGCTTCTATCTTCTGGGGATCCACTCGAACTCCATCAACCAAAATTATATGCCCAAGAAATGTTACTTCTTTAAGCCAAAATTCACACTTAGAAAACTTTGCATAAAGTTGCTCCGTTCTCAAAGTGCTCAATACGATGTAGAGATGGTCAGCATGGTCTCCCTCGTTCTGTGAGTAGATAAGAATGTCATCGATAAATACGACCACGAACTTATCAAGATAATCAATAAAGACTTTTTTCATTAGTTGCATGAATATGGCCGGAGCATTGGTCAACCCAAACGGAATAACCATAAACTCGTAGTGGCCATATCGACTACGAAAAGCGGTCTTCGGAATGTTAGAATCCCGAATCCTCAGCTGATAATACCCCCAGTGCAAATCAATCTTAGAGAAAATAGTGGCACCCTGAAGCTGATCGAACAAGTCATCTATACGAGGCAATGGATAGTTGTTCTTGATGGTCAGGTTATTCAATTCTCAATAATCAATATATAGACGAAACGATCCATCCTTCTTCTTAATAAAAAGAACTGGTGCACCCCAAGTCGAAGCCCTTAGACGAATATATCCTTTATGAAGGAGTTCACCCAACTGTTTCTTCAGTTCCAACATCTCAGCAGGTGCCATACGATATGGCGCACGAGATACAGGAGCTGCACTCGGCTCAAGATCAATGAGAAATTCTATATCCCTAAATGGAGGTAATCCCTAAAGATTATCTGGAAGCACATCAGGATACTCATTCACAACTGGGATTATTGATAGATCAATTCTGCCGTCATCAGAGCTCATGGCATAGCACCAATAACCAATACAGTCTTGTTTCAACAATTTCATTGCTTTGACGGCCGAAATCATCCTGCATGAACTACCCAGTTTATTACCTACAAAAGTATGTTCGACACCATCTTCGGCTACTATTGAAATAGTTCGCGTACGATAGTTTATAATAGCACCATGCCGACTCAACCAATCATCTCCGAGGATCACATATTATCCCTTCAAATCTACCACAATGAGTTCTGAAGGCCAGTCCTGACTTCCAATATAAACAAGACAATCCTTAACCTCTCGGTTACCAATCAAATGCTCCCCACTAGGAGTACCTACTACAAAACGGTTCACACTCAATCAAACAATCAAGACCCAAACGTTTCACACAATCAAGATCAATAAATGAATGAGTAGCTCCTGATTCAAATAATATTGAAGTAGGCTGAGAAAGTATCTGCGTAGTACCTGCAGCTACTGGAGCCTCTGCATCATCTGCACGTCTCATTTGGTATACTTGAGGCTGTACCGAACCCATACTCGATGCATCTTGACGATCCGTTTGACCTCGGCCTCTACCTCGTCCTGAAGTCTGCTGTGGCTGACTAGCTGTAGCCCTCGGGTTCACACTTGGAGCTGGTGCTGAACTCTGAGGTTCGGCGAACCTGGTGGCAGCCTCACAATAAGCAGCCCAGTGACCAGTCTGTCCGCACGTAAAACAAGTCACAGGAGGAAGTGGACACTCTCGGAATAGATGGCCTGCTTGATTACAATTAAAACATTGTCCTCTACCATAAGAAAAAGACTATCCCGGTTGGAAATTTGGCGCACTATTGATTTGTTGAACCGTTTCCCGGTAGCAAAATGAGAAGCCTGAGGTTTAAGAAATCCACTACCCTTGTTTTCTAAAAAGCCACTAGTCGTATTTGACCTCTTACTGTCAGGACCTGATCCCGACGCAGAAATAGCCATCTCAATGGCAAGAGCACGATCCTGGTATTCCTTCAAAGTAGCACATCAGAAACCTGCCCTACCCTATTGAATTCTGGGTTTCATCCTCAAATCAAAATAACGGATCTTATCCGCTTCAGTCCTCACCTGCTCACAGACGTGACTTAGCTTTTGATTATATGTGACGATAGCCTTAGTGATAGGTACATCTTGCGGTGTCGCGGTAAATAACTCTGCAATGCGTTTCTCCTTAACTGGCCAAGGACAATTGATAGAATGAAAATAGTGTGCTAAAATCATTGTTAATTATAAGGTTTTAATGAATTTTATGTTAGCACACTTGGTTATTTTTCATATATTTATATTTTGGATGCAATTTACTTCACTTGGCAATTTGTTGTTTAATTTAGGTGTTTGATGGAGTTTTTAAGCTTAAGGAATAATTTGGATCATCAAACGGACCAAGCCAAGGTGATTTGGGCTTAAATAAAGAGAATGCCGCGCGACACTGGGTGGCCGAGTGCCAGTTCGCTGACCCAGTGCCAGTCCTGTTACGAATATAACCTTACTTGGGGCCCAAGAAACGACTCAAAAATCGCCCAATCAGTTCCACAAAGCAATAAATCGGTCCATATGGTGGAAAAAGGAATTGGAATAGATTTGGGAAGAAAGACTCCAAGAAAATTAAAACTCAAAAAGGAAGGAGTCCCAATTAAAGAAGGAAACTAAGAGATAAGGGATAATTATAAAAGGAGAGGAGGGCTGGAATAAAAACACACCTTGGAACAACAAATTCAAGGCTGGAGGGAAGAATTCATGGCTGGAGCAGAAGAAAATACAAGGGACGACCGAGCTAATATTTCCGCCGGAGAAACCGAGCCGATTCCGACGTGCGAAGAAGAAGACTGCACCATTTGAATTGCTTTCTTCTCATGTCTATTATTAATTTGCTGTTTTCTAAAGCCAACATGTCCGGCTAATTTTATATTCTAGTTCTTAGTGAAGTTTGAAACCGTATTCGAATTATTCATGTTTTAATCCCGTAGCATATTCTCAACTCGAATTCTCTTGAATTACTTTTGTGTTATTGAATTCACGACTATGCCATTTAATTCCTTGATTTGGTTTGGCCAACTAGATTAGGAGTTTTATGTCTTGTGCTAGAAATTGAATTGTAATCCGTAATTGTTGCAATTTAAATTTCACAAGTAGCAAACAATTGATTTTTTTCCCAATTGGGTAACACAAAATCGAGATCCCTTAAGTCGAGCTTATGAACTTAATATCTTACCTATTCCATTATTTTGGTTTTTAATGCATCTAGCGAGCGAGATTTGAAGAGCTTGTTTTGAATCCACCGTATAGATAGGTTCAATTAAAGAGCTTGTTTTAATTGAATAAACTTAAGAAATAATTGGGGTCAACAGAGCTTGTTGTTGGCTTCGGAATAGGAGTTCATGAGATTAGAGAAGAGATAAACGCTGCATTGAAACTTGAATTAATTCGAAACGGTGGATAACGGAACTAAGGACTAGATTATTCCTTTAATTGATATTTTCGATTTTTATTTCCTTTGTTTATTTTATTTTATTTTATTTTATCTCACGCAATTTATTTTAGATCAGAAATAATCCCCCCCCTTTTTTTTATTTTAATTGCTAAAAGTATTTAATCCTTAATTAGTCTAATTGATTTACCATTCTCCGTGGATCGACCCTTACTTGCCGATACTACTAATTAGTAGAAGTAAGCCGAGGAAAATAAAAATAACTAATTTTGGCGCGTCACGATAGCGCGGCCAAAATTTTGGCGCCGTTGCCGGGGAACAGTGTTAAATTAATTTTACTTATTTTGGGTTTAAAAACTTTCTGCAATTTCGACACTGGGTCCTGGAAATTCATTTTAATTGTTAGTTGTGCACTAATCCGTTTGTTTTAGTTTTTTATGAATACAAGGTCACGTGGAGATAAGAATTTATAATATTTTCCAGAAATCACCAAGCGAGATCATGTTTTCAGGCAGAAAGCCAAAGAAGCTAAAGAAGCACTCGGGCACTTACCATTTTCCCTCGAAACATCACCGAGTGAGTTGGAGGACGAAATTGGAGTCATGGAAAATAAAGCTGAAAAGACGCTAAAGCAATTAGCCAACCCGGAACTACCTCAACAACCACTGTGCATCACGATCCCGGCTATTGACAACAACAACACCTTTGAACTGAAGTCAGGGTTGATTCACTTGCTACCTGCATTTCATGGTCTATCAGGAGAGGATCCGCACAAACATCTCAAGGAATTCCATGTCGTTTGTTCAAGCATGAAGCCGAACGGTGTCACCGAAGAACAAATCAAGCTTAGAGCCTTCCCATTCTCATTAAAAGATTCGGCTAAGGATTGGTTATTTTATTTACCGTCGGCCACCATCACAACGTGGAACGAGATGGAGATCTTATTTCTACAAAAATATTTTCCAGCATCTCGAGCGGCCAACCTAAGGAAAGAAATATGTGGTGAAAGGCAAATGACCGGAGAAACGTTGCACGAATATTGGGAACGATGCAAACAATTGGTATCTCGATGCCCGCAACATCAAATTAGCGAGCAGCTCCTTATTCAATATTTTTACGAAGGACTTCATCCGATGGAGCGGAACACGATAGATGCGGCAAGTGGAGGAGCTCTAGTGGACAAAACTCCTTCGGCGGCAAGGGCTCTCATATCCAACATGGCGGCTAATTCACAACAATTTGGATGTCGCGATGCACCGATCAGGATGGTGAAGGAGATCCATGACTCGTCCCTTGAGGAAAAATTGAATGAGCTAACCACTTTTGTTAGAGAACTTGCTGTAGGAAATAGCACACCAGTCATATCATGTCGTCTTTGCAAGACCACGGAGCATACAACGGAGAATTATAGGATTTTGCTTGATGAAATTGAGGCGCACGCCAATGCAATTGGAACCAAAAATTCTTAAGGGAGGAAAAACGATCCGTACTCAAACACATACAACCCAGGATGGAGGGATCACCCTAACTTTCGATGGAAAAACCAACAAGAGGCACCTCCACAAAATAGGGGACAATTCTACAAGCAACCCACTGAAAATTCGACACCATCTTTGGAGGAGATGATGAAGACCCTTGTGGCAAATACTATGCAATTCCAGCATGACACAAAATCGAGTATCAAAATTCTGGAAAATCAAATGAGTCAACTAGCCACCACTGTGAGCCGTCTGGAGAACCAAAATAGTGGGAAATTGCCATCCCAACCTGAACCGAACCCAATGAACGTGAGTGCTGTAACTCTAAGGAGTGGGAAGCAGCTCAAGGAGCCTAAGAAGGCAGAGGAAGCTGAAAACGAGGACGAAAAATCCACTGGACAGATCAACACCGGGACACCCAGTGCAAAATCAGCACCCAGTGCAGAACTACCGGACAACAAGGTAAATTCATCCAAAACTGCTCCTTTTGAGACTAACGAGTTACCTTTTCCATCCAGGGTCAACAAGGCAGCGATCGTGAATAAAGAGAAGCAAATCCTCGACGTATTCCGAAAGGTTGAGATCAATATTCCCTTACTCGACGCAGTTCAACAAATTCCAAAATACGCAAAGTTCCTTAAAGACTTATGCACCAGCAAACGGAGGCTAAAAGGGAACGAGAAGGTGATGATGGGAGAAAATGTGTCCGCTGTATTCCAAAAGAAATTGCCACCAAAATGGGAAGATCCTGGTATGTTCGCTATTCCATGTCGAATTGGAAATACGGGTTTTGAACGAGCTATGCTAGATTTAGAAGCATCAATAAATGTTATGCCACGCTTTATATACACCTCCTTAAATCTAGGACCTCTTCGGGAAACAAGGATAATTATACAATTGGCGGATCGTAGCCTTGTGTATCCCGAAGGGGTAATTGAGGACGTTCTTGTCCAAGTCAACAAGCTCGTATTTCCAGCCGACTTCTATGTTCTCGACATGCAATGTGAGTCATCAAATTCCACACCTATTTTGTTAGGAAGGCCATTTTTAAATACGGCCAATACCAAAATAGATGTTCATGAGGGATCCCTCACGATGGAATTTGATGACCAAATCGTACGGTTTAATATTTATGATGCTATGAAATTTTGTGAGGAAGATTGATCTCTTTTTGCATTAAGCGTGATTGACCCTCTTGTCGAGGAAGTGTTTGATTTGAATTTCAGGGATGCACTCGAGGTAGCACTCACAAGGGACGTAGGAACCAACGATGAGGAAGCATTTGAAACTTCAAGAGAGTTGCTCGAAGTCGTAGGTGCCTTGAAGGGGGTGGGACCGATCAGAACGAAAAGGGAAGCAAAACTTCATTCGACTTAATGAGGAACGCCGGAAGATCGAGCCGTCGATTACGCACGCACCCGAGCTTGAGCTAAAACCTTTGCCACAACACTTAAAATATGCACATCTAGGATCCGACGAAACCTTACCCGCCATTATCTCGGCCGAGCTAAGTCCTAATCAAGAGAAGGCATTGCTAAAAGTTCTCAAAGAATATAAGGAAGCCATTGGGTGGACTATAGCCGACATTAAGGGAATTAGTCCAGCCCTATGCATGCATCGAATTCTATTAACGGAGGATGCCAAGCCCACACGAGAAGCACAACGAAGGTTGAATCCACCAATGATGGAGGTAGTGAAAAAGGAGATTCTTAAGCTCCTCGATGTAGGCCTGATCTTTCCAATATCCGATAGCAAATGGGTAAGCCCAACGCAAGTCGTCCCAAAGAAATCAGGAATTACCGTGGTCGAGAATCAAGAAGGCGAACTTGTTCCTAGTCGTATACAAACTGGATGGAGAGTTTGCATCGATTTCCGCAAGCTGAATTCAATGACCCGAAATGATTATTTTCCCTTGCCATTTATAGATCAAATGATTGAAAGGCTTGCCGGACATGCGTACTATTGTTTCTTGGATGGGTTTTCGGGATACTTTCAAATTGCAATCGCACCCGAAGACCAAGAAAAGACGACATTCACTTGCCCCTTCGGCACATTCGCCTATCGATGGATGCCCTTTGGACTATGCAACGCACCCGCCACCTTCCAAAGGTGTATGGTAAGCATTTTTACTGAGTACGTAGGTAATATCATTGAAATATTCATGGATGATTTTAGTGTGTATGGGGATTCATTCGATATATGCCTAGAAAATCTCACCCTTATTTTAAAACGTTGTGTAGAAACTAATCTCGTACTTAATTGGGAAAAATGCCATTTTATGGTAAAACAAGGAATAGTTTTAGGGCATGTAGTCTCGGAAAAAGGAATTGAGGTTGATAAAGCCAAAATTGATATTATTGCCGCTTTGCCTTACCTCGCCACAGTGCGGGAAGTACGTTCTTTTCTTGGCCATGCAGGTTTTTATAGGAGGTTCATAAAGGATTTTTCAAAGATAGCGGCGCCCTTATGCAAGCTTCTCCAGAAGGAAGTGGAGTTTAACATGAACGACGAATGCAAGGCTGCCTTTGACAAGTTGAAGCAATTGCTGACAATATCACCCATAATTCAACCGCCAAATTGGGATTTGCCATTCGAATTGATGTGCAATGCAAGCGACTACGCGGTAGGGGATGTCTTGGGCCAAAGAGTGGGGAGAGCGCCCCATGTCATTTATTACGCCTCAAAAACACTGGACCCGACCCAAGCGAATTATTCTACAACCGAGAAGGAGTTTTTGGCCGTGGTCTTTGCACTAGAAAAATTCCGTTCCTACCTACTTGGGACCAAGGTCATTATTTTCTCAGATCACGCTGCCCTACGATATTTGTTAGCCAAAAAGGAGGCGAAACCGAGACTTATTCGATGGGTTCTACTTCTTCAAGAATTCAACATGGAGATCAAGGACAAGAAAGAGTCTGAAAATTCTGTGGTCGATCACCTGAGCCAGTTAGTCTTAGAAAATGATGGGAAACCTATGTGTGACAGTTTCCTTGACGAACAATTATATTCCGCCGCTCAACACTGGGAGGACTGTTCGACACTGGGTGACCCAGTGTGAGACTCTGCAGCACCATGGTATGCCAATTTAGTAAATTTTCTCGTAGCCAATATTTTTCCTGCTGGTATGACACGGGCCAGGAGGGATAAACTCAGAAGTGATGCCAAATACTACGTGTGGGATGATCCTTATCTATGGAAGCATTGTTCAGATCAAATGATTCGAAGATGTGTACCAGAGGCTGAATTTCATTCAATTCTCACTTTTTGTCACTCGTATGCATGCGAAGGACACTTCGGTTCAAGAAGGACAACACATAAAGTTTTGGAGAGTGGTTTTTACTGGCCTTCGCTATTTAGAGATGCTTATGATTTTTGCAAGACGTGTGATAATGGTCAAAGAACGGGTAATATTTCTCGACGCAATCAAATGCCTCAAAATCCTATCTTGGTTTGTGAAATCTTCGACGTCTGAGGCATGGACTTCGTGGGACTTTTTCCCTCCTCATATGGGAATCTCTATATTTTACTCTTCGTGGATTATGTATCCAAATGGGTGGAAGCGACCGCCTCACAGACCAATGATTCTAAAGTAGTGGCCCAATTTATTAAAACTAATATCTTCGCTAGATTCGGAATTCCAAGGGCTATAATAAGCGATCGGGGGAAGCATTTCAAAAATCGAATGATTGAGGCACTCCTAAGGAAATATCGAGTATTGCACAAGGTGTCCACTTCCTATCACCCGCAATCAAATGGGCAAGCCGAAACATCCAATAAGGAGATAAAAGAAATCTTGGAGAAAACAGTTCAACCAAATCGGAAGGATTGGAGCTTACGACTCGACGATGCGCTTTGGGCCTATAGGACGGCATATAAAACACCAATTGGCATGTCACCGTAACGCTTAATTTATGGCAAACCTTGCCATCTTCCCGTCGAGCTCGAGCATCGTGCCTTTTGGGCAATCAAGAAGTGCAATATGAATTTTGACGAATCAGGCATCCACCGGAAACTGCAATTGCAAGAATTGGAAGAGATACGAAACGACGCGTTCGAAAATGCAGCAATTTACAAAGAAAAGACGAGGTCGTTCCACGATTAAAAAATAATAAGGAAAGACTTCGTCATAGGTGAAAAAGTGTTACTTTACCACTCTCGACTCAAATTATTTCCGGGCAAGTTGCGATCCCGCTGGATTGGTCCATTTATAATTATCAATATTTTTCCTCATGGAGCGATTGAAGTTCAAAGTCTAAAGACACAAAAAATTTTCAAGGTTAACGGCCATCTCCTAAAACCCTATCGCGAAGGATTTACGACGACGAATATGGAAGAATACAAACTCGAAGACCCATCCGAAATATAAACAGGGAGTTCGTCGAGCCAACGACGTAAAAAAAGGCGCTTATTGGGAGGCAACCCAATTTGTTTTTTTATTTATTTTATTTTTCGCAATTTTTTTTCCTTATTCATCAGTTTTTATAATTTTAAAAAATCTTTTTTGTGCTAATTTCCTTCTTTTAAAATCTTCTTTCCTTATTACTCCTTATTACTTATTAATATTTTTCCTAAATAAACAACCCCATCTTCTTCTCCCTCATATAGCAGTACCCGCGACTGAATCCCCCCCGGTCGGTCCTTCCCAATTGACCTACCCATCTCTCTTTTCTGCAGACACCATCGCCGCCCGTCATGATCGGAAAAGGAACAAGGAACGTCAATCGGCCACTGAATCGAATCACTCGCAGCGGCGGTTGGAGGAATAACCCTAGGGCTCCGACCTTCTATGACCTCACCGAGCCCAAAACACCCGCGACTCAACCCTCCACCACCGGAAAATGAAGGGTCGGCCGACCAGCAACCGACGAACCACTCACCAAAAAGCCGAAGCGGCGGCCGCCGGGTCAAACTTCAAAAAGGGTGAAACAAACCCAGACATCGCCGAGCCGTGGCTTGAAAGATGAACCCACACCGCCACCATCTCCGCCCTCGTCGATCGCACCACCAGTCACCAATGACGATACGGCTCCTGAGCTAATCTATCAATTATCACCGCCGCCCCCATTGCTACTTACATGGTATGGCGCAGAAACATCGAGTTCCACAACAGTCAAGAAAAATCGTTCGGAACATCCACCCCAACCCGAACGCGATTCAGAAAACGAGCCGCGACCGACAAACGAACGAGGAAATGAAACAGAGACCGACCAGCAGCATGGTTTCACACAAACCGAGAGTTCAGCTCCACCTCTACTGAGAGAAAGGCGCAAGAGTCTCCTCGGCCTACCGAATCATTATAATGTCGCATTCGGATCCCCCGGACAGGTTACACGCTACCACAAACTCACAGAACGAAAGGTAATTCCCTCAGTCTATCTTGATGAAAGTATTTTTAGACAATTGGGATTGTATGATGATGTCATGGCATTGTTGAGTGTGCTGGGGTGGGAGAGGTTGGCAACGGGGAACTGGGAAGTTTATGAGAATCTCACTTATGAATTTTTTAGCTCAATTTGGAAAGGGGATTTTGAAAAGAAAGGGACTTTTTGTTTTCGTTTGAATGGTAAGGGGTATACATGGGGGGTTGAGCAGTTCGACCGAGCACTTGGGCTGACTGCCGAACTCGAGGAAGAAGATGACATACCACCTGAAAATGAGATTTGGCAAATGATTACGAATGATGTCGGTCCATTTGCTGCGGGAAAAACTAAGGCCACCGCCATTCGAAACCCGGTGATCCATTACGTTCAACGACTTATGGCATACATGGTCACCGGGAGATGCTCAAATCGGAATGTGGTTCAGATTTTTGAGCTGAGGATGATGTATGCGATGGTTTTTAGAAAAAGGGTGAAATATGTTAAAGATTTATTGATGATGTTTATTGGGGATGATGTTTCGAAAAATCCAATCGTGATGGGGGGTTGGGTCACGGCTGTAGCTCGGTACGCCGGGGCTGATTTCAGCGGTCGATTCTACTGGGCAAAGTGGAAAATCGATGTAACTCTTCTTACGAAAATGGGTGTTTTAGAAAAAAATGAAAGAACTTTTAAGTGGTGAATATCGGCAAGTGAGATAATAGCTCTACCAAACACCGCATACACTTCGCCATGGGAGGAGAGAAATTTAAAAATGTTGCACAGGAGCCTTCCTTCCACTCCTTCAGATAGCCCGGCGGCAAGGGCTCAGACAGCCGGTGCGAGCACAAGCCGAGTAGGAGAGTCGGATACAGAGGCCGAGCTGAGGCGACGGATCGAGCAGCTTGAGGAGGGATATCGCCCACTTCAAGCCAAGGTGGATCGTTTGACTGAGCAGTTGGAGGCCCGTCGTCCTCATTAGCCCGGTGATTCCTATTCTAGACTTTCTTTTACTATGATTTATTTTTCTTTTCCTTCTTTTATTTGGAGTATGTACTTAATTTTAAGTTCGGGGAAGTTGGATTTGGAACGATTGGTTGAATTTGAAAATTGTGATGAATTTAATTTTGCGTCCTTAGCTAATTTTGTGTGATTAAATCAAGTGCGTGTATTGGGGATTTAAGTATGGCCTGACATAGGAGATGGGTATGATTGACTAGTTTGATTTTAATTAGGGTAGTTCACTAGTCTTGATTTTGGATTTGGATAAAAGTGTGAGGGATTCATGGTACAAGCCCTTTTTATTCCTGAGTTTTGAGCCGTAGAGCAAAATATAAATATATACACATATATAAATAATTATACATATACATGCTCACTATTTCTTCTTGTGGGGTCGAGCATGTTGTGTTCATGCTAAAACTTAATCAATTATTCATGTCAAGACTATGTTAGTGTTCTCATGCAGTAAAGTGATAAAGGAAAATTAGGAATAACCCACTTGGCTTATATTTTCCCACCTCGACATAATCACCATTAGAAGCCCATTTGGACCTAAGCCTTATTCTTTGATCCATCACATTTTATTAGCCATTATCTAATTTTTGGTGAAAATTCATCCGTTTGAACCCTTGGTCAAGGATTGGTTGTGAATTAGGTGTATAACAAGTCGAGAGAAGGACGAGGAATTATCAAGAAGTGGGTGGTGAAGTGAATAAAAAAAAGTGCTGAAATTGAGATGAAAAAAATAAAGGCCGAAACAAAAAAAAAATAGGGGGGCAGCCGTAAAAATACCCCCCTCGAATGTTGTTAAAGCCACTGACCTCAATTGATCTTTCGTGGCTATGCGATTACATGTATGTACCCAAAATGGTGCGAAAGGAAGGACAATGATTCATTGCTTGTAGGATTTGTTATGTGCTTAATTTCATTATTAGTCTTGACCAACGAATCCTTTATTTATTCTTTTTATCCAACCCATACCTAAAGCCCCGTTACAACCATAAAAGCCCTTTTGATTATATGCATGAGTTTATCTAAGTAGTGGAGATTTGATTTTTGTGCAAGTATATGGTAATAACACACCATGTTTTGACGTGAGTGATTGCTTAATAATCCTTATATCTACTTGAGCGAGAGTGAACCCTTGTGAGGCCATCCAATTTTCTCTCACTTGATGCCAATGAAGATGTTGAGATTGGTTGAGGTACTCTAATTTTCTTCATACTTATTCATGATTATTTATTCTCCCTTGAATATGGCTATCATCTCGAATTTTTCAATACATGATTCTTTAAATTCTTTCACTCGAATTATGCTTGAGGACAAGCATTGGTTTAAGTTTGGGGAGATTTGATAGAACGAAAATAGTGTGCCAAAATCATTGTTAATTATAAGGTTTTAATGAATTTTATGTTGGCACACTTGGTTATTTTCCATATATTTATATTTTGGATGCAATTTACTTCACTTGGCAATTTGTTGTTTAATTTAGGTGTTTGATGGAGTTTTTAAGCTTAAGGAATAATTTGGATCATCAAACGGACCAAGCCAAGGTGATTTGGGCTTAAATAAAGAGAATGCCGCGCGACACTGGGTGGCCCAGTGCCAGTCCTGTTACGAGTATAACCTTACTTGGGGCCCAAGAAACGACTCAAAAATCGCCCAATCAGTTCCACAAGGCAATAAATCGGTCCATATGCTGGAAAAAGGAATTGGAATAGATTTGGGAAGAAAGACTCCAAGGAAATTAAAACTCAAGAAGGAAGGAGTCCCAATTAAAGAAGGAAACTAAGAGATAAGGGATAATTATAAAAGGAGAGGAGGGCTGGAATAAAAACACACCTTGAACAAAGAAATTCACTACTGGAGGGAAGAATTCACTACCAAGGTAAGAAAATACAAGGGACGACCGAGCTAATTTTTCCGCCAGAGCAACCGAGCCGATTCCGACGTGCGAAGAAGAAGACTACACCGTTTGAATTTCTTTCTTCTCATGTCTATTATTAATTTGCTGTTTTCTAAAGCCAACATGTCTGGCTAATTTTATATTCTAGTTCTTAGTGAAGTTTGAAACCGTATTCGAATTATTCATGTTTTAATCCCGTAGCGTATTCTCAACTCGAATTCTCTTGAATTACTTTTGTATTATTGAATTCACGACTATGCCATTTAATTTCTTGATTTGGTTTGGCCAACTAGATTAGGAGTTTTATGTCTTGTTCTAGAAATTGAATTGTAATCCGTAATTGTTGCAATTTAAATTTCACAAGTAGCAAACAATTGATTTTTTTCCCAATTGGGTAACACAAAATCGAGATCCCTTAAGTCGAGCTTATGAACTTAATATCTTGCCTATTCTATTATTTTGGTTTTTAATGCATCTAGCGAGCGAGATTTGAAGAGCTTGTTTTGAATCCACCGTATAGATAGGTTCAATTAAAGAGCTTGTTTTAATTGAATAAACTTAAGAAATAATTGGGGTCAACAGAGCTTGTTGTTGGCTTCAGAATAGGAGTTCATGAGATTAGAGAAGAGATAAACGCTGCATTGAAACTTGAATTAATTCGAAACGGTGGATAACGGAACTAAGGACTAGATTATTCCTTTAATTGATATTTTCGATTTTTATTTCCTTTGTTTATTTTATTTTATTTTATTTTATCTCACGCAATTTATTTTAGATCAGAAATAATCCCCCCCTTTTTTTATTTTAATTGCTAAAAGTATTTAATCCTTAATTAGTCTAATTGATTTACCGTTCTCTGTGGGATCAACCCTTACTTGCCGATACTACTAATTAGTAGAAGTAAGCCAAGGAAAATAAAAATAACTAATTTTGGCGCGTCACGACAGCGCGGCCAGCAATACTCTTCTTCTACAGCAGCTTTAAACTCGGCCCAAGTGGCCACACGGTCAGTAGGTCCAACAGCTTCCCACCAATCCGCGGCTTCCTTGTCAAGAAGGTATTGTGTAATGGGAACTCGTCTCTCCACAGGACATGCAATAACATCAAAAATTTTGACCAACTGGAACAACCAACCTTCCCATCCCAGCAAATCAGATGCACGGGCAAAACGGGGAGGTTGCATCTTCATCACTTCTTGGAGCCACTTACTAGCCCTAGCAATATCATCTGCCGGTTGATCACAGTGCCCAACCTGATTTAACTGAACTAGTTGTGCTGCTACTTGCTGAAGTATAGCAGCTATGCCGGCATTCACATTAGGACCAGCTGACAGTTCTTCAATAACAGAGGGATCTGGCTGACCGCCAGAGTTCAAAGGGGCGGTGTTTGTCACTGTACGGGATTCCGAGTCAGATGTGGCATTAGAAGGTGTAACAGATTCATTAGCGGCACCACGTCCACGGCCTCTGCCGCGTCCACGTCCGCCATGACCTCTTAACATGCCAGAGATATAAAATAATTGAGATAATCAGAACAGTTCATACATCCAAGGAATTCAAAGTTTTCCCATCATGAAAGCAATAAAACGCAAGAAGGGTTCAAGAAGTCTTACTACCACGGGTCGCATGGTTCGACGGCAGCACACGATGTTAAGCTCGGTCAGTATACACGACTCTTAGGACATGACAAAAACACCATAACACGACCATGCAAATGTTGAATACCAAAACATGAGTTGGGCCGCGGCCTCGGCCAAACGAGTAGGTTTTAATGCAATTCAACATAATCATCACACAACATATTACAACAACTTGAAATGCAACATTAAATATAATAAACTACACAGACACTTCCAAATACTGACTCGAGCTCTCTAACATTTTGTCTGTCCTTCAGCTCCGTGTGTAGACTGCTGAATCAAGAGATCACCTGGAATGCATAAAACATTCCACCCCAACAAGAGGTTAGCAATAATCGCTTGTGCAAGTACAATATTACAATATTTTAATACACATGCATTTCCAATTTCTTATCAAATCCAAAAATAGTTCATTTCTCATGATATTCCAGAATATGCAATATTAATCATCAGTAAAAACATTGTTCGAAGGTAATTCTCGTGACAAGACCACCTGGCCAAGTCCCTGTGTGCCCCGTCGAGCAATCCCCAGGTGAGAATACCGCCACCTTGAAGGTAACCCTCGCGCAAGGCCACCTGGCCAAGTCCCTGTATGCCCCGTCGAGCAATCCCCAGGTGAGAGTACCCCGAGAACATCCTCACAACACACAAACATCACAATTTCATCACCGAAATGCATGCCATAAACTAGTGCAATAAAGTACGTGCCTGGATTTCTAACACACGAAGGAACGACGAATGAAAAAGGCTTCGGTCCGGACTATCTTCCAATTTCCGTTCCTAACAAAATATCAAAACTCAATCAACTACAACTCACTGAAAAACTAAGAATCATCATAAGTTCTACCCTTAGGAGCAATTGTCGAACACTACAGAGGCATTCTAAATTATACTTGATCAACAAAGGAAAACTGAGAATCAATCCATAAAACTTCGAGGAGTACATGAAAACATGATTATACAACTATAATCTATCATCAATTCGAAGCTACATCCATTGGAAAAACAAAATCCACCAAAACCCCCAAACTTCCCGAAATTAGGGTTTTAAGGAATATTACCTCGGATCTGACGGTGAAGGATGTTAGAAAGTTGATAAATCCTTAATAGGAGTTCAAAAGAGTTGATATCGAACAATATTCACTCGATATCCTCGACTTCACAACCTTAGAATTGCCTAGGTCGTCGGAGAAGAGAAAAGAAGATGAAAAATGACGAAAGTTGACTGCTCAAGTCCTTATATACTGACGCTCATTAGCGCGCGCTAGTGCATACGGTTAGCGTGCGCTAACTGGCTAATGCAGGTCCAGAAGCTTCGGTCTGGTCCCGTTAGCGTGCGCTATTTCGTGAGTTAGCGTGCGCTAATTAATTCCATCGATATTACTGAACTTTCTGTCCAACTCCAGAAGGTTCTGACCAAACCTAATAGCGTACTCTACGGAAGAATTAACATGCGCTACCAAGTCACATTAGCGCGCGCTATCGGCGGTTTAGCGTGCGCTACCTGTTCGTCTCCCAAGTCCAAAAACTTTCTGCCTCTACTGACCGGCTGAAATAGCGTGCGTTACCATGCATTAACGTGCGGTAACAAACTACGTAGTGCACGCTATCTTTCGGAGTAGCGTGCGCTGCCTGTTCGATCCCGTCCAAAGCCCAACACTAAAAAACCTTCTGTATCTACTGCCATGCCGAATTAGCGCGCGTTGCTAACGTTTTTAGCGTGCTCTATATACCAAAATAGCGTACGCTAATCTACAACCTTAGCGTGCGCTAATTTACCCAAACACAGTACAGCTATCCGAACCATCCGAAACACTACACAACAATTCTCCACAGAAACGACAGAATGATATAAACATTACACGACAGTTTTTCAACAAAAACGATAGAAACATTACACAATAGTTCTCGACATAAATGACAAAGTGAAAATTATTAATAATATCAGGAAAAAAATGTGTATATTACATTTTTAGCGCCCGTGGTTTCATGTGTGATTTTTTAGATTTATGACTAAGTTAGGATTTAAAGTACTTTGTTATCGTCGTTCATATACTTTGAGGTTCTAATAACATTAACAATTCTGATGTGAAGTGCTGATATCAGGATATGATGTTTGGTTCGGAGTACATAATGGTATTAAAGGTATAAATTATTTTGTAAACAAGTGTTTTACGAGACTGTGTTGCTAATGATTTCATGACGACATAAAACTTCGAACATTTTATGAAAAGTGTTGCCTTGAGATTTTCTTAGCAAAACCAAAAATGTGTTTTTGGTCTAAAATTTCAATATTTTGTGGTAGCGATTTTATTTTTAATTTTGATATTTTGATTCAAGTATAGACTGGAAATTTGTCATGCAAAATGAATTTTCGTGTTCCAAAAAGAAGGTCAGTTTTGATGATGTTGTTACCCAAAATATTATTTGGAATGATTTGCTGGATATGGCTATGGGTGAGTAACAGACAAAATGCAAGAGCACGAGTGATGAAATGAAAATAACATAAGATTTGTCGGGGTTGTCAATCCCGGGCTTGAATGCTCTCGCGAGATATTATTAATAATAATACTACTTTGGAGTATAACTATTAATGTTAGAGTACGATTACAATGAGTGTAATGACCCTAGTTGTCTAGCTCTTGAGTGATGGTGATTACTGGAAGAACCAGAGTTAAAATGCCCTGTGAGTTCTTGTTACAAAGATTAAATATAGTGAGCGTTCGTTTCTGCCGAACGTCTTTCTTATCTCTGGGATTTCTCTTGAGGGGAATTCAACTTTTTCTTCCAAATGCTGGAAGTCTCTTATTTATAGAAGAGGAGGTAGTTGGGATGTCTTAATCCCAAACAGGCGATCGCCTTTCCTGCATTAAATGCCCATTAAACGGGCGATCGTCTCAGCACGTGGGTCGGTTTCCTTAAAATCCGCGGCTGATATAGGTAGCCAAACGTGCGTACCAATGAGAAAACAACACGTGCCCTGCGACTCGGTCTTGGGAGGTCCCACCTAGGGCGCCTTTTGCGGGTCTGTCGGTAGGTGAGAGGCTGTCCTTGTCACCAACAGCTGGTGATGGGCTGGAGTAAAAAAGCCTTCTCTTGCTGTGCCGTTTGTGGGTTTGCACGTGGGTCTTCTTCCCAAGATTCAGTCTTCGTAGATTTGACGGATGTCGGCTTTACATGTGGCATAAGACGGTCGTCCTTGGTCGGGCACTAGAGACGACGCTAGGTGCCTAAAGACGATCGCCCTAGACGTCGATCGCTTGGTACTTGATCTCGATCTAACATCTTCGTTTGGCAAGACTGCCTTGGTTTATTTGACACTTAACTTGGGCCGACCGGCCTCTGTGCCCGTTGGCGGGCTGTTGATGCTTCTTGGCAGCCGATCACGGTTGAAGCGTATTAATCGCCGCACAACAATTGCCCCCCAGCTCGCTCCGATGTTAAAAACGTGGGGTGAGGTGGTTCCACTGGCGATCATTTGAATTAATGCCAAGCGACTCATCACTTTATAGAACAGACGATCGTCTTCTCGAGCGGACTTTGATTTTGAATTTAGACGACCTACTCGGTCGCTGAAAAGAGCGGGAGGCAAAAGCTGACTTGAAACGTCATTGGGGCACGTTTCACATTCCTGTTGGGGGAGTCCAACGGTTTGTGAGACTTATCCTCTGGCGTGCCCTCGAAACGACGCGCACGCGGGACTCGAGGACGGTATTAAAGTCGGACTCTTCCGACTTTTGCGCTTCGGCCCTTGAGACTTTGTTTATTTGCCCAGAATCCCCTGCTTTTGCCTATAAAAGGGACTAGGGTTTCTAGGTTAAAACCTATCTGCACTTTGTCTGAGAAGAAAGATTGCCGGATTCCTTTGAAGCTTCATGTTGCCAAGCGTCGTTTGACTCAGAATTTTTAGGTAAGAAAAAAAAAACTTTTCTCTTTTTCCTTTCTTTCTTGAAGATGCCCGGAGGAAAACCAACGGTGTTTGAGATGGGCATCACTTCCGCCGCTGGGACTTCGACTGCCCGGGATGAAATCTCCATGGAGTTCCATGTGGAGACAGCTGTCGAGGCTATTCGCGCAGGGATTGAACCCGCGGAGGTCGAAGATATCTTTAACCAAGCCGATGCGGCCAGACGAAGGCGTTCACTGACTGAAGAGGAGACTGAAGTGAAGGCGTACTGGGAGCGAAACAGTGCGTTCGGCAAAGCCTTTTCAGACTTTGCCGAACTTATGGAGAAATTGGTCAGCCCAATTCCCAAGTTTGACTTCCGTGAATACTCGATCGCTCATCCCTATCAACCCGAAAGACGGATGCTGTTCCGGGCCACGCGCTGCTCCCCGTGGTCCCTGGGCCAAATTAGAAACTCGGCGACCAGGAAAGATTTGGACCGCTGGAGGGCGAAGTTCCATGTCCCCTCTGACGTTTCCCTCTATGTGCCTGCCGAGAATGAACGTGCCGACCAACCTCCTGGGGGCATGGTCGCCGTTAATGAGGCGATCATGGGGGCCGGACTGCGGTTCCCACTGCCTTTCGCCGTATCCTACTTGCTGACCGCCTGGAAAGTGGCGCCGCTTCAACTGACGCCGAATGCTTGGCTGCAGATCGTCTGCACCCTTACTTTGTTCGGCGGTCACCGGCTATACCGTCTTCCTTCGCCGCTGGAGATGAACTCTCTCTTTAAGCTGACGGTCAGAAGGGTTCCGTTGGCGGCTACCACATTCAAGGTCGCTCGGGTCAGGTGATTCTTGGGGTCCCGAACAAGGTCCGGGGCGATCCGATGAAGTGGATCTGGGTCGGCGACGTGTGGAGGTCGGCCGCGAACGATAATCCTACTAATGAGTTGGATATCCCCACCGGCTTCTGGGAGAGGAATCCGAGTAAGGGTTTTGACTCTCCCTTCGTTCGGATATATTCTGAACTGATCTAATTTGGCTTTCTTTTTGCAGGTGTCCTTGTTCCGGTGGCAGACGAGCTAGCTTTTGATTTCGCGATCGTTTGGGAGCGGATACGCAACCTTCCCGACGACCATACAGATGCTCGCCAGATCAACAACGAAGCCTGCTAGTTGGCCGCTCGGCTGTTTCATTTTCCTCGCCACCTAGGGGTTCTAGGTACGAACTTTCACGATCTTCCTTTGTTTGATGATCGTCTTGACTGAGGAAGGTGACTAACCTTTGCCGATCGCTTTCTTTGCATAAATCAGCTTCCCTCGCTACCAAGAGCGCCCAACAGAGATTGCCATGTCGAATCCCGGGATTATGAGTCGCCTGCACCAAGGGAAGAAGACGAGCCGAGTTCCTACTGTGCCGCTCCGACTTATCCCGGAGGCAAGGCCTCTCTTGGAGCCGGTTGCCGGTGAACAAGAGCCTCGAGAGGAGGGGCAACTTCGGCTTAATCGCAAGAAGCGGAGGATGGAGGAGCCCTCAGACTCTGCTACTATTGATGATCCGCCGATCCCCGCGCCTCCGCTTTCCGCGATTCCCCTGGCGGAGGGGTCTACGCCCTCCTCGGCTTTCATGGAAGCCATGGCGACCGTCAAAGCTGAGACCCCGCGCGGGAGGCCATTCTTTGGCCGCAACCCAGAGAAGGTCGCAAGGTAAGCTTGGTCGCTTTGCTGGGTTATGATATTTCCTTATGTTGGAAATATACCAACTCTTTTTTTCTTGGTACAGGGTCCGTCACGGCGACCCGAACTGCTCGCCGCTGGTGCAGGATTTCCTATCGAGCAATGCTCCTCGCGAGCCTTGTGATGTCCCTCATTACGTTGCTTGAGCTATCACTGCTCTGCCGAAGGCATGGACGACCGACCTGGACGTGATCGCGTGCCGGCGATCTTCTGATGCGATGCAGGCGACTTTTGCTCTAGCCCTTCAGACGGCGACGATGGCTGCCCATGCCGTGAAAGACTATGAGGGGCGGCCCTCCACCGCTCGTCTTCAGGCGGACCTCGAGGCTGCTCGAAAACAAAATGATGAGCTTGCCGACAGGCTCGTGGCGAAGGAGAAGAGCTCCGTGGAAGCGGCCAACAGGGCGAGCCATGACCTTGATCGGTCCCGGGCGGCGAATGACCGGATGCGGGATCAGATGACGGATGCCCGCAGGTCGCACGCGGCTGCACAGAAGGAGGTCGCCGAGCTAAAGGCGATCGTCGACCGGCTGACCGGCGAGCTGACGTCATCGAAGGAAGAGGTGTCCACCAAGGTTACCGAGCTCCATGGTGCGAACCAAACGCTTGTAGGGCTTAGGGAGAAGCTGGAGGCGACCGAGGCCGATCCCTTCCTTAATGTGGAATACGTCAGCGAATTTGCCTATTATATGGCTTATGCTGACGCAATCCGTGTTGCTAAGAAGGGAGGGCTCGAGGTTGACCCTTTGGCTGATAAATTCAAAGCCTACGCGCTTGAGCACCCTTTGCAGCCCGCCTTCTTCGTGCCGATCCTAGACCTCTCCTTGGATCATGGGGTCGACTTGAGCTGGTATCCATCGCCCGACAACCTTGTTCACCCGTATGCCCCAGAGGACGGGGGTGCAGCGCCTGGTGCTGGCGAGGGAGCGAACGCCGATCCTGCGGCCGAGGGCGATGGCTCTGCAGGGACACCCTGAGCTAGCTTGCTCTTTTTGTTTTTACTTGTAATTTTCTAGGCTTCCCTTTTTGTATTTTGCCCTCAAGCGACCGTGCTTGTACTTCAAATGAAATGAAATGAGTATTTCCCTATCTGATTTCTTGTTTGTATGTTCGTCTTTCCGAATCTTTTGCATTTGACCTCATACAAAGGTGTTTGAGGAGGATCGATCGTCGTAGGTACAACTCCAAATGAATTGATATACTTAAACTCATACTGGTAACTTTCAGAACAAAGTCTATCGTCGTAGGTATAGCTGAACAAGGCCGATCGTTGTATGTATAGCTCCGCTCTCCCCTTGTTTTTGTTTACTTAGTGAATGTAAGGGAACGAAAATAAATCGTTTAGCGAGCGATCTTTGGTTTAGTTCTTGCGATCTTCAATTTTGCAGATTCCTCGAGGAAGGTCGACCATCTCGGCCTAGAGGAACCTTGCACGGTCGTGGAGTTCGATGGAACTGACCTCTGCGACCATGTCTTGTGCGCGAGCGACATTCTGTCTGATGATCTACGTCTCGGGACTTACTTAATTGTGAGGGTCCTCTATAGGCTACGTTTTACCTCGCACTGTAGCGATGGGGCGGACGATCTCATCCTGGAGGAGTTCTTGCACGGGGCACCGTCGGATTAATCGGCTTCGCGATCGTGGCTTGTTAGCACGATTCTGCCTGGGACGCGTCGCATTGTCTGGGCCCACCATGTTAGATGATGGACCTTTGAGGGCGGGCGAGCGTGTCCACAGATCTATTTTGGAGGGTCCTTCGGCTAGGCCTGCCTCGTATTTAAACGAAAGGGCGAGCGATCTCCGCCCAAAGGAACCTTGCATGGACGGGCTGTCGGTTCCATCAACCACCACAACCATGGCTGCACTTTTCTACCTGGGATCGTCATGTCGAATAGCGATCCTCGATGGTATATGTTGTGCTGGGGGAGGCAATCGCTTGCCTAGGTCCATCATGTTAGATGATGAACTTTATAGGGCGAGCGAGTCATCCTCTTTTTGAAGGCGTTGCTCAGGCAGTAGCCTTTGGTTTATTTTGCCGAAGCAAATCACTTAGGGAGAGTTGAAAAATCTCATTAAGCACTTTGCACATTGAGTAAATGAATACAGGGTGTTTCTACTGATAATACTTCTTGAAATGGATGGCGTTCCAAAGATATTTGTCCGGAGTGCCGTCTGGGTGTTGGAGCTCGTATGCTCCTTTGGTTAGCCACTTGGACATCCTGAACGGGCCCTCCCAGTTCGGACCAAATACTCCCGTGTGGGTCTGGATCTTCTTGAGGACTAGGTCGCCCACTTAGAATCACCTTCCTTTATCCTTTGAATTGAAGAACTATTCGGATTTCCTTTTGTGGATCGTGTTCTTCATTTCCGAGGCCAGTTGTCGTTCTTCGAGCATATCCAAGTCGATTCGCCGAGCTACATCATTGTCCGTCGTCAGTTGTTGTGCAGTTCGGTGGCTGAGGACGGCGATCTCCGATGGGATCACTGCTTCTGTTCCGAAAGCGAGGGCGAATGGGGTTTCGCCAGTTGAATTTCTTGTCGTCGTTCGGTAGGACCACAAAACATCCGGGAGCTCGCTCACCCAGCGTCCTTGCTTGGATTCGAGTCTGGCTTTGATTGTGTGCTTGAGGATCTTGTTTACAGCCTCTACCTGCCCGTTTATTTGAGGGTGGTAAGGGGCCGAGAGCAACTTTTTTATTCCCCATTTCTTGCAGAATTGCATAACTTCCAAACCGTTGAACTGCTTTTCGTTGTCGGAGATGATAGCCTGAGGTAGACCGAAACGACAGATGATGTTTTTCCAAATGAACTTAATTACTTGCTCTTGGCCGATCTTGTTGAGTGGTTCGGCCTCTGCCTATTTTGTGAAGTAATCGACCCCTACGATGGCGAATTTACATCCCCCTGGTGCTGTTGGCAAAGGACCGATGAGGTCGATGCCCAATTGGGCGAACGACCACGGACTATACATAGAGGTGAGCTGCTCGGGGGAGAGCTTGATGTTCGGGCCCATTATTTGACATTTGTGACAAGATTGGGCGTAGGCGATCGCGCCCTTCCACAAAATAGGCCAGAAAAAACCTTGCCTGGTCGTCTTGTGGATGAGAGCTCGCCCGCCCGCGTGATTTCCACAGATCCTGTCATGGATTTCAGCTAAAACAAGCTGGCCTTCCTATGGCGTATTGCATTTGAGGAGAGGAAGGTTGAAAGATCGCTTGTAAAGCCGGTCGTCCAACATGGTGTATCTGGTTGCTCGGAGCTGGAGCTGACGAGCCTTGACCCGATCTGCGGGGACCATTCCGTCTTTCAAGTATTCAATAAACGGAGTCATCCAGTTCTCTTCGGCGATGGCAACTATGGCGACCAAGCTTTTGTCGATCGCCAATCTCGCCAACTTAGTGATTTGGATGTTAGAGAAATTCACTGCCCCATCCGACGATGCGAGTTTGGATAGGGCATCGGCCTGGGAGTTGTGCTCTCTCGGAATTTGCTCGATCAGCACTTCCTCGAAATTTGTGCACATTTCGGCGACCAACTCTTGACATTTGATCATCTGTTCACAGCGCGCCTCATATTCTCCCTTGACTTGGTTCACGACCAAGAGGGAGTCCATGAAGATGTGAAGGCGACGAACACCCGCGGCGAGCACTAGATCGAGCCCGCCTACTAAGGCTTCGTACTCGGCTTCATTGTTGGTTGCTCAGAAATCGAAACGCACAACATTTGTGAAACTCTGGCCATCGGGGCTAATGAGGACAATCCCTGCCCCCGCCCGCGAGTTGGTCGACGAGCCATCTACGAACAGTTTCCAGGCGGGACGGCCGACTTGGGTTGGGCTATGCGGTAAAGTCAATTTTACCACAAAATCCGCCAGCGCTTGGCCCCTGATCGCCGTGCGAGGAGCATACATGACACTGTATTGGGTGATCTCCAGTGACCACTTGAGGAGTCGCCCGTTGGTGTCTGGACGGTGCAGAACTTTCCTTAGATGGAGAGTCGTCAGAACCTCCACTTGGTGTTCGAAGAAATATGCTCTCAGCTTGCGAACACTCATGACAAGTGCATAGGCGATCTTCTCCAGAGCCATGTAACGTGTCTCCGCCTCATGTAGCGCTTGACTAACGAAGTAGATCAGCAAATGGGTTTGTCCCTCTGCTCGTACTAATACTGCACTCAACGCGACATCCGAGGCTGCCAGGTAAAGGAACAGCTTCTCATCGGGGATCGGTTTTGCCAAAATTTGGGGGTTGGAAAGATACTCCTTGATTTTGGCGAAAGCCATTTGACTTTTTTTCGTCCATGCAAATTTTTTATCCTTTATGGTGGCGAAGAAAGGCTTACTTTTGTCCCCGATCCGCGAAATGAAACGATTAAGGGCTGCCAAACACCCCGTGAGGCGTTGCACCTGTTTGACATTCCGTGGTTCTTGCATGTCGAGGATCGCCTTGATCTTTGTGAGGTTCGCTTCGATCCCCCTTTGGCTCACGATATGCCCCAAGAATTTATCGGAGCTTATTCCAAAGTTGCATTTCTTGGGGTTCAGCTTCATGTTGAAACTCTCGAGGATGGTGAACGTTTCGGCGAGGTCTTTGAGGTGATTTTCCTTTTTGAGGCTTTTGACCACAATGTCGTCAATGTAAACCTCCATGGTTTTTCCGATTTGATCGGCGAACATCCCTTTGACTAGGCGTTGGTAGGTCGCCCCCGCATTTTTCAGACCAAACGGCATTCGGACCCAAAAGAACACGTCTTTTTCCGTGTGGAATGATGTGTGTTTTACGTCTTTCTCCGCCATTGGGATATGATGGTATCCGGCAAAGGCGTCCATAAACGACATCATTTCGCAACCTGCCGTGCTATCGACCAAGTGGTCAATGTGAGGCATTGGAAAGTGATCTTTCAGACAAGACGCGTTGAGGTCGGCGAAATCGATGCATAACCTCCAGGAGTCACTCGCCTTCTTGACGAGCATCGCGTTGGCCACCCACTGTGGCTCGTCGGTAGCTACCCCGATGAGATAGAATAGGAAGAACGAAGTGAAGGAGCAGCTTTTTGACTTCTGCATCTAGCGCAACATATTTTTCTGGACCGAATTTCCTATGTTTTTGGTGAACAGGCTTCCTTGCCGGGTCGATCTTCAGATAGTGGCAAACATGTTCAGGATTGATGCCGACCATATCTTGATGCGACCAGGCAAAGATTCCGATGTTCTTTCGTAGTAAACTGATCAGATCGTCTTTTAGCCGGATCGATTGTTATACTTTCCAACTCTTCGGTGGGGACAATCGCTTCTCGTTTGGAGCGATTGCCGGACTCGATCCTTGGACCAACATCGAGGCTTGGCTCGAAGCCGACCCTCAGTTCGATGTCGTCTGACGATCGATGTGAGATGCCGTCTTCTGAGTTGGTCTGGTATGAGGTGTTCGGCTCGTCGATCTCCATTGGTTGGTTGTCGATCATCCCAGTGTTACAAACAGGACAAGAAACGCTTAAAGGAAAAGCTACAACACAAGAGTAGTTCAAACACTTCTTTGCCATTAGCTGATCTCCTTTTACAATACCGACTATTCCTTCGGTAGTGGGGAACTTGCTACAATAAAAGAAATAGGATACGACCGCCTCAAAGGTTTCTAAAAAGGGGCGACCTAGGAACCCATTATAGATGCTGGGCATGTCTATGATTACAAAGTTCAGGTTCCTAGTGATCTTTACCTTAGGATCGTAACAGCAAACTAGCTCGACGGAGAGCTTGATCCTTCGATAGGCTTTGACCGTGTTGTCTCCGAACCTTTGAAGCACGGTTTCGAACAGCTTGATGAATTTGGTGAGGTTGCCGAGCTGGTCCAGGGCAGATTTTTATATGATGTTGCAAAAGCTCCTGTTGTCAACCAGCACGCGGTCGACCGTTTTCCCAAAGATACATGCAGAGATCACCAAGGCATCCCCCTTGGGGCACTGTACTCCCTCCCTATCCTTGATGGAGAAGGAGATGAGCGCATCTTTGGAGATTTTTGGCTCTGGGGGTACCACGACATGGACTTCGGCGAACGCCCTCAGCTCGGCCTTCTGTTTTTTGTTTGACATGGTGGAAACCAGGGAAAGACCTCCGAGATTTCTACCTCCGGATTGAAGCATATTGACCCGACCGCCGGGATTGATTGGAGGGATCGACTCATCTGAGTCCTCCGACTCATTTCGTTCGATTCTGGCGATCGGATTGGGAGGTTGACGGTCGTCGTTCTGTCGACGATCGCGGTCGCTCGTCCTTTCTGCCCCGGGCTCCGGCTTGGTTACTAAACTGTCCAGCTTGCCTTCCTCGAAAAATCTCCAGAGTTGTTTAAGGAGGTCGCGGCATTGGCTGGTGTTGTGGCCGGGACTTTTGTGGTAGGCACAAAATTTATTGCGGCATCGGATTTGGATTGCTTAGCCATTCGCACCCCTTGATGGCGTTGAAGATATGGTCCGGAGATAGATTAAGGTTGCGGATGAGATGGACTTCCACATCCTCGAAGGCCTTGAACTCACCAGGTGGCTTCGCGACCGCCTTTCTGGGCTTGGCGATCGCCTTCTTCGGGATGGGAGATGGCGCCTTCCTCTCTCCGGTTGCCCCCTCACCTATGCGAAGGGTGAGCAACCTTTGCCTGGCCAGAAAGTCGGCGGCCTTGGTGCGGAAGATCGCGTAGGTCGGGGGGATGTCCTTTGTGAGGTGCCTGAACATGGGCGAAAGACCATCGAATCCCCCCAGGACCGAGTAGAGGGTGAGCTCGTCGCTTATGGGCTCGCCGGTGAGGACTATTTCGTCCACCCGGTCGATGAAATCTTCATCGGACTCATCTTTCCCCTGCCTGATTTTCATCATGCGGTGGAGGCCTTCTGGCCGAGCGAGCTTAGCGGCGAAGTACGATGTGAAGTCGCTCACCAGCTTTTCAAAACAGTTAATTGAGCGTGGTGGCAATGATATGTACCACCCATGGGCAAGATTGCCCAATGTTAACAGGAACATTCGGCATTTCGTTGCGTCTGACGCCCTGCATCCGATCATGTAGATCCAAAACTTGCTTAAGTGAGTCTCGGGGTCCGATCTCACCTCATACAAAGGCGTTTGAGGAGGAGAAATCTTTGGTTGTACGGGGGCAAGCTCGATCTGGACCGCGAGCGGCTCACTTGGTCCGACGAGCTTTCTCTTGGTGCCTGCCCCAGTTTCTAGGAGCGCTTTCATATCGTCGAGCTGGCGTTGCATTGCGGCCATCGCCGTAGCCTGGCTGCTCGCGGTATGGCTCTCGGAGCGGGAGCCAAGGCGATCATATACTGATCTCCTGGCTCCGTTGTAGGCGACGAGGTCTTTGCCGCCGAGCTTGGTTTTTCGGCGAGTGGGAGCCAAATGGCTGACCTACTTTTTGAGAGTTGGATATGCCAAACTCCTGGTGATGGATTCGGACTCCAATGTCTCATGGATGGGGACAGAATGCCCAGGTTGCCATGAAGGATCACTTCCTAAGCGGCTGAAGACGGAACTGTCCCACCTCGCGAGTGCCTTTTCTCGTGAATCGGGACTTTTTGACGATTGTTCGACATATAACCCCTTGATCTTTCATTTGCCCTGGCGGTGGATGGCTGAGGGGGTAATAGTGGGCGCATCGCATGCTCTCCGTCGCTCCCTTAAGATGGCCATGGCCTCATCGATCTGTTCCATGGTTTGGAATAGATCGAGTGAGAGGCTGGGGACGTCCCTCGGGGGTGGGAGTGAGAGTCTGGCGTCGCCGCGGCTGCCTTCCGCCGTAGGTTGGGACTCGGTTTGCGCCGGAATAAGGCGGCCAGCCGATCGTAAGGTGGCTCTCTTCGAGGTGGTGGCAAACGGCATTATCTCGAGGGTTTCTCTCTGAAGAATAGTGAGTGTTTCTTCAAGTATATGTTCCGGAGAACAGTGAGTGTTCTTCGAAACGGTCGGAGAGAAAATAAGGGTTCAAAGCCCTTGTTCTAGCGCCAATTGTTGTTACCCAAAATATTATTCGGAATGATTTGCTGGATATGACTATGGGTGAGTAATAGACAAAATGCAAGAGCACGAGCGATGGAATGAAAATAACACAAGATTTGCCGGGTTTGTTAATCCCGGGCTTGAATGCTCTCGCGAGATATTATTAATACTACTACTACTT